>ARYC01009651.1:0-14873 GCA_000711775.1 Oxytricha trifallax | reverse complement strand
GCATTACTCCAGGAACTATCTGTAGATTTAGAATTAGTCAAAATTTCTTGGAAATATAGTGATAAGAGAAAATGAAATATTTTTTAATTTTTAAAATATCAATTTATACTTTTCATTTTTATACAAAGATATTTTATACATTATTCTTGAGACAAATAAGATTTTATGTATTTTTTGCCTAATACTCGACAATTTTTTAAAGATTTTTATAACTACTTTAAATTTTTTTCTTTGATCTATAATTATTTTAATAATAAATCAATTTGAATTAAGAAGATGATATTTATCTAAAATTTAATAATATTTTAGTAAATGCAAGTTAGAAACATTATAGGCTCAAGCCTTTATGATAAATAATTAATGAATACATATCCCAAATTTTAAATAATTACTGATTTATTCTTATTAAATTTGACAAGTTACTCTTTATTTAATTCATTTTAACAGAGATTTATCAAAAATAAAGAGTAACCAAACAGTTTTATGGTTAAATTGTAACAATTTTCTAAATCATGATTGGCAATTTAATAATTTTAGCTTAAAATCCTTATCATCTATGAATGTGATATATAGTTAATTAGATTTACTAAAATTAATTCATTTTCCATCAATATTATAAGAATCTTATTGTAGTCCTTTAAATTATACTCCGATATTTTGATTGTTGAATTTGCACAAACTCCAGATGCTCCAGAAGCACCTACATTCGTTGATAGATCTGGCGGCAACACTGCCACAGGTATGACACCTTACATCCAAATTGCATGGGACGAACCTTATGACAATGGCGGCTCACCTATTCTAGGATTCAATCAAAATAATAAAATTAGTATGCATTTTTAATCTAATACTCGCCCTCCTTTATTAATTTCCTCATCTCTTATTGATTTGTTGTGAAGGTTGAAGTATCACAAGATAATGGAGCCTATCAATTATTCTATGAGGGCTCAACCAACCCATTCTTAAAGACTTATAAATTTTAAGGACTCACAGCTGGATCTTTGTACTCATTCATAGTCTATGCACGTAATGAGAAAGAGTATTCGCTAGCCAGTCCAGCCTTAGAAGTTATCGCAGCTACTATGCCACCTAAAATGAGCTCACCCAGAGTTATGAGTGTAGATGACTCAACTCAAAGTGTTACACTCGAATGGGATCTACCAAGTCTAAATGGAGGATCAGGTATTACTGGATATTACCTGCAAATCAATAACGGATATAACACTAGTTTCATAGCACCAGGTACTTTCATACCAATAGGGACTCTCTAACATAAATCCCTGAAAAAATTAAAGTCTCATAATTTTTGACTTTTAAAGTTTACCTTTTCAGGATTAGTGGAAGGAGCCTTCTATAAATTCCGTATTGCAGCTTAGAATGTGCTTTACAGTAAACCAAATCTCTTCCCAGGTGATGTGATAAACTTCTCTAATCCAATCTCTCAAATTATAGCAAACATCCCTGATTAAATCACTGATTTCAGATAACAAGACTTCGACTATGAGAAAGGAGTTTGCAGACTCTTATGGAGTGCTCCTGCTCTTAATGGAAGTCAAATTTTTCATAAAATTTATAAATTTTTCAAAACTTACGATTTTTTAGTGAGTCCAATAAAGTTCTATACTATATTGAAGGATGTTGGGTCAAATGTATACTATCAAATCTATCAAGGCACTGAAACATCTTTCATTGATACTAATTTGATTCATGGTTAATCCTACAATTATAAGATTCTTGCTACAAATGGAGCTGGTGATGGTCCAGTTAGTAATTTCTTGAATGCAGTTGCTGGAAGTGAACCTGGAAAAGTTACAAAGGTAAACTCAAAGTAAAAAACATATTTATAATAACAATTTCTTTTTTAGTTTAACAATTGGTCTATAATCATCAACTAGCTTAGTCATTAATTACGAAGAACCTGAAGATATTGTTAATTTATTTTCTTTCTATTGAATTTTAAGATACTGGGGGTCTCCCAATAACCTCATATATGATCTTATCAGATGAAGCTAATTTCATCTATAACCCAGAGGTCGACAACGGTCTCGTTTACACTTTCTCTAAGACAGTTATAAATGCATTAAAAGGCAAATACTTTAGATTTAAAGTAGCAGCAGTGAACGACCTTGGCACTGGAGAGTATAGCGAAGAGATTTAGCTTATGGCTGCTGATCCACCAGGCACCCCAATTCTCACTCATGTTTAGAGCACTAGAACTTTGACAAGTATATAACTTGAGTTCGAACCCAACACTGATAATGGCGGTTCTCCCATAATTGGCTACGAGTTATACAGAGATGAAGGTGTTGCAGGAAGTCCATTTTCAATGATATATAAACTTAATTTTCATTAAAAATTATTTATCCCTTTCAAAAAATCTTTTTGTTTAATGGAACTGGAAAACCTGAAGTTATCAGTCTTATTTAATGAATAATTATAAATTAGAAAAATAAGTATATCAATTTTAAACTTTATAATTTTTATTTATTATATAGAAATTCTTGCTCTCAATTACAGATTTGTTGTAGTAATAATACATTTATTAACTTTTTGAATTATAGAATTTAGTCTAAATCATATTGAATCTACTGATAATCTATTACTTTGTTATATATTAATTTAAATACTAGTTAAAATAATCTGATCGCATTCTTTTAATTTCATCTACTAAAAGCATATTTAAAAATCTTATTTACAATATCTTTTTTTTTAATAAATATTGCTGTGTTTTCAAGTTACGTCTTATTCTCACAATAACATAACAGACTTGTCTACAGGACAGATTTATAAGTTTTAGCTTTACTCAAGAAATGCTATTTATCGATCTATTCTACCAGGACAGCTTTCAACTTTAATTGGAACTCCACCTGATAAGACAAGCAAACCATAATATGTTGACAGTAGTTATACTGGCAAGTACATAACTGTCTCCTGGAAAGCACCTAAAAGAGTGGGTGGTGATCCAATTACTGAATACCGCCTTTGGATTGATGATGGAAACGGTGTCTGGCCTACTTATGCATCATATAACTTCACAACTTTATCTAATCTTTAGTACAAATTTGAGAATCTAGTAGGTGGGAAAACATACGGAGTTTAGATAGAAGCAGTTAATGATGTTGGAGAATCTGAATTTTCAGATGCTTCTTATTTTGTATGCGCAAATAAACCTTAAGCACCTGCTATTCCAATGTTAGAATCTTCTTCGAAGAGTACAATTACAATTGCATGGAGTGCACTTACGGGAACAACTCCTACAGGTGGTTCTCCTATTACTGGTTATAGAGTTTATATTAATGATCTTCTGAGTGATAAATGGGAACTTGTTTATGATGGTTCAAACTACCCTAGTACTTTAACTTATCAATAGAATGGACTTGTTGCTGGTAGGTACTATAGATTTAGAGTCACAGCAATAAATTCCGTAGGAGAGAGTGAACCCAGTCTAGATAAGCAATTAATTACAGCTGATTTTCCAAGTGCTCCTTCACAACCTCAATTAGTATATTCAACATCTAATGAAGTTAAGTTCAGTTGGAATCCTCCTGAAGACAATGGAGGTGCAACAATTACAGGTTATCAAATCTTCTTTAAGAAAGCACCTCAAGATGAAATAGATTGGAGTTTACTGGATACTGTTGATATAAATACTCTGACATACAAACATTAAAGCATCACTGGAACTGATGATGTACAATATAAGATTAGAGCTGACTCAAACAAGGGTTTTGGAGCTTTTTCAGTTAGGAATACTTTTATTTTAGCTTCAACTCCTGTAATATCAACAGCCCCTACTAAACTAAGATCTTCTAAGAATTCAATCACTGTTAATTGGAGTTTGACGAATAATGGAGGTTCACCTGTGCTAGGCTACAAACTATATCAAAGTAATGTAACAACTGGAGGTGAATCTCTTATTTATGATGGAAGTAGTATTTCAACAGTTACCAGCTTTACTCAAACAGGCCTTACTCCTGGTAATGTTTATCAGTTTAGAGTAAGTGCGATTAATAGAGTCGGTGAAGGCGAATTAAGTCCTTACAGTATCAAAATTAAAGCTGCTAATGTTCCAGGAAGACCAGTATCTCCCAAGTATATTGGCTCAACTTCCACAACAATTACAATAGGTTGGCAAGATGTAGAGGATAACGGAGGAGCTTTGATATCCTACTATCAAATCTACACTGACAATGGCGTTTTAACTTCGAATAATTACTTGCACTTAGAACAGACCACAGACCTAACATACACCCTTGACAATACTGAATTCACTAACTATACAACAGGATAAAAATATAAATTCAGAATTACTGCAGTAAATGAAATTGGAGAAAGTGAACCAAGCAATGATGTAAGAGTAGCTCTAGCTGATTTACCTGAAGCACCAGATAAGCCAGATATAGACAGAGAAAAGTCTACTCTCACTTCACTATATGTGTTCTGGGATGAGTTAACAACTGGTGATATTGCTGTTGATGGATATAAGCTGTGGATGAGTGACAAGGGAAGTGGCTAGTTCAAACTTATTTATGACGGTTCTATGAATGCAGACACTAGAGCAATAAATGTTACAGGACTATAGACAGGTAAATAGTACTCATTTTCAGTATCAGCTATTAACTTCAATTTGAAAAAAACAATTATATATCACCTTATTGATGTAGCTTATAAAAAAATGAATGGAGAAGGTTTCTTGTCTGAGGAAAAGCCAGCTCTAGTATGTTTGGCCCCTTCTTATATTTCAGCTCCCTACTACAAATCATCTACAATTGACAGTTTATTAGTTGGTTGGAATCCTCCAGATTATGATGGAGGTTGCCCTATTTCAACCTATGAGCTTTACAAGAATCAAAATTTTCTTTAAAATATAAAATTTCCATCTCTCTATTGTATTAATAAATGATGGGGATGGTTCAGCTCCTACATCAATAGTTGATGATCTTTTAATAAAAGGAAAGCCTTACTTAAACAGTTGGAATGTGTAATTACTTACTGAGTTAGGTGATCCTTATTTATTCAAAGTAAGAGCATATAATGATATTGGCTATGCCGAGTCTGATGTCTCTTCAATTACAATTCAATGTCTTTAAATTTCAATAAATCCCATTCCAAATTAAATTGCTCAATTATATCTTGGCTGCAGTGCCAGATAAACCGCTCTTATTTATTACTCAAATCTTTGCTGAATCTTCAGGAGAATAAATAAAGCTTCTATACCCTATGCTAACTCCCATTACTTAAGATGGAGGTAGTATAATAACAGGCTATGATCTTTGGAGAGATGATGGTGCTAATGGTGACTTTGTGAGAATTTACACAGTCGATAGAGTCCTCGCAAACACTTACATTGACACAAATGTGATGAGAGGTAAAACTTACAGATACAAATACAGAGCGAGAAACGTAAACGGATGGGGAGAATTCTCTAACGCTGCTTACCTATTTGCAGCTGACGTTCCTAGCAAACCCAAGGCACCAATCATTGCATTTAATGCTGCTTTTTGTCCCTCGTGTTTATCATGATATTTTAGTTATCGAATCGTGAAATCTTTCAGCAGTCTGTCTATTAGTTTGGAGATGTTTGCACCAGACTCCACAGGTGGAACAGAAATCTTAGAATATGACTTACAAATGGACAAAGGAGGCATTAACACAATATTTGACCCAATTACATCTTATGATAAACAATCCTTAGAGAAAATACTTTACCCTGCTGATGGTTTAACTACAGTAGGCAACATCTATACATTCAAATTTAGAGCTAAGAACATACTAGGCTATTCTGAATTCTCAGATGTATTGAGAGTTGGCTTTGGTAATAAGATACTACCACCATCAAGTATAAGCGCAGATCTTGTTAATACTGGGCCCAACTACATTCAATTATATTTATTATTAATCAGTAATTTATTTATTTATTATAGATTAATTTCTTCATTGAAGGATCAGCCCTGTATTTTTAATATTTCAATTTAATTATTAAAAGATGCATATAAAGATATTTAAACTAATTTAATAGCAAGTATTATAATATGTTAAAAAATTATTTTGGAAATTTTTATTTTTGCTTGACTTTTTTATGTTATTTCTTACTATTCTTTTGAATATATGAATTTAAGTGCTTTTAAAATAAAAACAAAACATATATTTTTTTAGTAAATTTAAAAAAGAAACTATTTAAGCTAAATTTGGAAATAATCGATATAAAAATACAAATTTACCTCTGTTTATATGCAAATAATAAAAAAATTATGAGTTAATTATAAATTTTATTGTGATTACTGTCAAATGGACTTAAGTAGCAAATGGAAATCTTCCAACATAAGGATACATAGTAGAAATGCTCCAAGGCAACAAATGGGTTACAGTCTATGATGCAAAATATAATCAAGATGCACTATCCTACACTATGTATGGCTTGACTACTGGTGAGAGATATTCGTTTAGAGTATCATCAGTTGACTTTAATGGCATGAGTTCACCTAGTGCTGTCAAGACTGTCTATACCTAAATGATAAGAATTATTGAGATAATATTTTAGTTTTTGGAGAGCAGATTCAGTGAATTGTGATGGAAGCAACTCAGCTATAAAAACAGCAACTGAATCTTACTTATTAATTTTTTATTATTTGATAAGTTTTCATAGTGTTTATGAATGTTAGATCCCTTTATCAACACTCAGAGCCTCTCCCTTCTTACTCTTATCAGGAGATTTCATTTCAGTTAGAGTTTCTGCTGCAAACATAATCAGTTACGGAAGCTCATCAATTGTGACAAGTTCAACAAAACTCTAGACTGAACCAAGTCCACCAACTGCACCATATAGAGGAGCACTTACCAATACAGCACAGATTGAAGTGAAGTGGGATGCACTCACTACTCTTTCACAGACAGGTGGCTCTGCAATTACTAGCTATCATTTGTAATGGGACAAAGCGAGCAATCAAGGTGCTTGGTATTCTCTCGCTGGAATTGACTCCCCTTATCCAGGCACCTCATTCCCACAGACCACCGATGTTTTAATTCAAAACATATGCAGCTAAATTTCTAAATGCATTAATAAAATTCAAATGTTGAAAATGGAAAGAGATATTCCTTCAGAATAAGAGCTTAAAATGAGCATGGATGGAGTGCATTCTCTGAAGTCGGTACTATATTGGCAGCTTTCACTCCTGACCAAGTTCAAATGCCCACAGTCACCTACAACTCAGATCAAACAGTAAGGATTTACTGGAACTTACCAAGCATTAATGGCGCTACTATAACAAAGTACAATATTACTATCCTGTCTACTGATATAATAAAATTATTTGCAATAATAAATGTTAATAATTTTTATACTAATTACTACAACACTACAGCATGTAATTGAAACCTAAAAATAATATTAAAAATCTTATTTTCAGTATTATCTAAATAATTTATAACTTCTTTTTATAGAAGGTATTTTCAATTGAAATTAAAGTATATTTATTTAAATTCAGTTATTTAATCTTTTTTATAGAAATTTCATAGTTTCTCTTTTTTTCTATGTTTGTTCTTTAAAAAATGTATTCGCCTTAATAAATATTGTGTTCTCTAATGAAATCTTTTTATAATTTTAATATGTGAATCCAATCCTCTTCATGATTATCAATGTAAACTTTCAGATTTTTTAATTTATCTTTATTTTATTTATTAAATCAATAATTATTTCACTAAAATTTGACTAGGAAATGTTATATAAATTCTGTTTTTATAAGTTTCCATTAAAAATTATTATGATAACTTCCATATCTTTCTAAACCTCCTACAATAGGTAGTTAGGACAATTACATTTTTTTATTCGAATAAATTAACTTTATTCCTTTTACTTTTTTCCAATTGATATTTAATTTCCTTTAAATTATAATTATAGCTTTACAATTATTCATTATATTTCTTTAGTTTGAATGGCCAAGACGCATAAATAGTAACTCAACGATATTGCGATGTGTAAATGTCAGTTCTGACTTCCCTCCCCTATGTAAGAGTTTAAGGAAATTTGATCTAAGCTAAAGTCGAAGCTTTCAATGAGATTGGTTGGGGTCCAGCATCAGATCCAAATAACATAGGTGCTTTAGTAGCATCAGTTCCCTATCAACCAAGTCAAACTCCTTAAATGGTAATTTAATCACCCACTTCTGTAACAGTCAGCATGCCAGAAATTACTGGACTACAAACTGGTGGGTCTCCCATAGTTTCTTACAACTTATAATTCAAAGACTCACTCTCAACTTCTTACTCAACACTCATTGGAGAGAACCCTGACAGCATGGTTTTAACCTATACTAGAAACGGCCTTACCCCTAATAGAATTTACTAGTTTAGATATAGAGTCAGGAATAAGTATGGTTGGAGTCTTTTCTCTGATCCTATTGCGATCAGAGCTGCTTAAGTACCTTCACAAGTAGGTATTGCAATAATTGTAGTTATAGCCATTGAAATTATTTTATTTTATATAGTTAAATTGTTAACTCTTATATTTTTGAAATACACCAAGCATTAGCATAGTAGATGATATAAATGTTAGAATAGACTGGACTGCTCCTTATAACGGAGGTAATGATATTACAGCTTACAATATCTTGATAAAAACCTCTATTGAAAATAAATAATATAAACTTATATTATCAGATAAGTTTCTTATTAGATTAGAACAATCAAATCCCAAAATTTTATTTGAAGTTATTTAAAATACAAATATATTTTTTTCTATTGTATAATATAAATATATATACATATATATTATAACAAATATTTTCTTTTATCGAGTCAATTATTAAGCAATGTTTTTTTGAATAAAATTATTAATAGATTTATCTAATATAAATGTATTCTTATTAATGAGGAAAAGTTATAGAAAGTATAATTTAAAGTTAATTATTATATTTTATTATTTATTTATTCTGAGATGAGTATATTGATTGGAATCGAAAATGTTAAAGAAATCATAACCCCCCCCCATTAATTTATCTATTTTATTTTAATAAGTTTGAATTTCTAGAAATATATTTATTATCATAAACAATACTATTTTTAAATAAAATTATGTCTGATTTTCTCTATATATCTTTATTATGTATAATTATTTATACATATTATTAGATACTATTTTTATATTAAGAAATTAAATGAATAATATTGATTAAACAAATAATTTAACTATCTATGTTCCTAATTTTAATTGATTTACTAAAAATTGAATTATTTGGTGTGTTGAATAATAACAACTTTATCTAAGAGCTTTCATATTGTGATGGGTTATCTACAGCTATAGTCTAAAATTCTTAATGTGATATTCCTTTCACAGTCTTAAGAAAATCCACTACTTTCAATCTCTAGAAAAATGATCTAATTGTTGTCACAATAGCAGCTATAAATGCCATTGGAACTGGTCTTTACTCTACTCCAAATAGTGGTGTTGGATTCATATCCCTAATTAATTTAAGTAAATTTAAGTTAATTAAATTTTAATAAGGTAATTTTAACTCTTTAAAATGAGATTTCTTTTATCCAATTACAATTTACTCAAATATTTATAATTATTACAGCAATTTAAGTAAAATAAATCTAGCTATATAGCTATATTAATTAGTTTATAATTGACTATTCAAACAGAACCAGATGCTCCAACGACTCACCCTGTTCTCTCAGCCTATTCAGAGTCACAAGTTTTAATTGTGATTAAATTTTGACTCTAAACTTCATAAATTTTTAAAATTCTTAAGTTAGTATTGTCATGACAAGCTCCTCAAGAATTCTAGTAGTTTCTTCTGGGGAAATACTCTATTATGATCTCTGGTGGGATCAAGGCATGGGAGGAAATACCAATTGGGTATCCTACACAGTAACTGCCCTAAATTCAGTAGCAGTGACAGGTCTCTCGAGTGGTGTAACCTATCAATTCAAATATAGAACATAGAATGTGTTTGGATGGGGAGACTTCTCACCTGTACTTACAGTACAAGCTTAAAGCATACCTTAGTAGATACTCATTGTGGAAACTTCTAACATTGGTAAGAATGTAAAGATTGCATGGAGCGAGCCATACAGTGGCGGTCTCAATGTGCCAATTGAAGCTTATGACATCTAAGTAAGAAAGAAGGATGGAACTTATGCAGCGTATACAACAACTTGCGATGGATCCAGCACAACTGTCAAGGATTAGCGCTGGTGCTTAATTCCCATGAGCATTCTAACTTCAACTGCATCTGATGGCTATAGTCTTATCTAAGGAGATTTAATCGTTGCAATTGTCTCTGCATTTATTAAAATTAAAATTTGATTACAACTTCCTATTTTTTAATTGAGTTTGAATTCAACGACGAAGATCAAGGTCCTTATTCTTTACCAAACGAAATCGGAGCAAGAGCCTAAGTAGTTCCTTTAGCTCCTTTAACCAAACCTTATCGAGGAGATGGTACAAACGACTAATAACTTAATGTGATTTGGAATTTCATGACTGATCTCACTAGACTAGGTGGAGCACCTGCTACTAGCTATGAATTGCAAAGAGATGATGGTTTAGGCGGTGACTTTGCAGAAGTAATTGGTTTCACTAGTACTTACACTCTAAACTCTTACAATGTTACTTCTGATATTGACTCTGGTTTCTCTTATCGAGTGAGATACAGAGCTGCTAATGTTCATGGTTATGGAGCCTTCAGCGAGTTTGAAATCATACAAGCTTCTACTGTTCCTGAAGCACCTGGCTAACCAACTACAAGTGTCAGTGGTAAATTAGTGGTTGTTTCTTGGACTAGACCTACATTTACATATTAATTCTTTAAGTTTAATTAAGGAAACTAAACTAATAGAGGATATATTTTGATTTACTGGTGGAGATAATATAGCACTCTCTGGTTATAGAGTAATGATTGAGAATATAAACGGAGTCCCCTAAAACGCTGCAGCATGCACAGGTGCATCTTTAACTGACACAAATAAAAAAGATAGTAAATTCTTGAAAATATATTTTCGACTAGATAAAAATGTAAGTTTATAATTTTTCAATGTCATAATATAATGAATGTCCAGTGTACCATTCCAATGGAGAATATGATTCTCACACCATTCTTCTTAGTTTATAACAAACCAATCAAAGCAAAAGTTTATGCTTAGAATGCTATTGATTTCAATAAATTATACTGATTATATTGTTCTTTGCATATTTAGTATTTAAAGTAATTAAAATATGTTAATATTGGTGAAGGAGCAGCATCATTAGTAAGCCAAACTAATCAAGTAGTATTAACAGTTCCTTTGAAACCATCTTCATCCCCTTTAAGAGGAGGCGCTTCAAGTTCATCTCAAATTGAATTAAATTATTTAATATTATAAATTACATTCTATGATGACAGATACCAATCAAATATTTACTATAATATATATAATTAAAATTACTATCATCGAAGAATATGAAACTTATGGTTATATATATATATATTTAAACAAAAAGATTTATAATGCTTTTATATCATTAAGAATGGGATTTTGGTTATTTCATTTTTACTTAAAACATTTAAAACTTTCTATTTGTGAAATAAACTTATGTCTGTTATCATCTTTTATTTTTTTATTTATAAAATTTAAAATTGAAGTAACATGGGACTAATTGTTGACACCAGCGGACGGTGGTACCGAAATAACATAATACTAACTTGTATGGAATAGTGGATCAGGCTCAATATTCAGTGAAGTAGTCACAACCTCTAACATAATTTTCAGCAAAATTATTACTCCTGTAAACCCAGGTAGCACTTATCAATTCAAATATGCTGCTGAAAATGCAATTGGTTGCTATTAAATTAAGTATAACTCATATAATGTGTATTGTTAAAGATCTTTTCGATAGATAACATAAATAGAAGCAAAAATTGGTTGGGGACAATTCAGTGAAGCAATTTCAATTAAAGCAGCTAGTAAACCAAACTAAGTGGTGACTGCAACGACGATTGTTGAGAATGAGTATGTTAAGATTTCTTGGAGCTACCCTACAGATAACAACGATCCAGTGACCTCATATGATATTCTCATAAGACACACAAATCTCATCGACTACTCAAATCAGTATTAGTATTGTGATGGAAATAGAACAGCAATCATTTCAAATCGATACTGTCACATACCAATGAGTGTATTGAAGCAATCTCCTTTTAACTTGATCTATAACTAACTTGTGGTTGTAGTAATAAGGGCTCGTAACACCATTGAATGGGGCGACTTCTCTTCAGAGAACACCATAGGTGCTAAGATTTAGATATAACCAATTTAAATGGCTTAAGTAACGAGAGGTGATTTAACAAGCTCAGCAAGTATTGAGATAGAATGGACTGAGCTTACAACTGACTTAGAAACAGGAAGTTCTCCAATTACTACATATAATTTGCAGTGGGATTAAAATGGAAGTGGTACAAATTATGTCGATTTAGTTGGATACTCCACAACTTAAACTTGAATGTTTTCCTCTTTTATCCAAATACTTCTGCTTCATTTATTATAGCATAAAAGGTTTACACTCAAACTTCTTATTTGATAGCAGACTTAGTACCAGGATCATCTTATCACTTCAAAGTAAGGGCAGGTAACAGATGGGGCTTCGGTGATTTCTCAGATCCTTTCTTAATTCAAGCATCTGGCAAAGCTTCTACTATGGCTGCTCCCATAGTAACTGTTTCAGGCATCAATGTTAGAATTGCTTGGATAGCACCTGATAACAAAGGTTCTCCAATTACTGAATACAGCATCGTTATAAGATAGAATGATGACGATTACACCCCAAATGCTCTGTACTGTAATGGTGCATAATCACACAATTAAATTTATTATTTGCAAAAATAATAATCTAAATTTGGCATAATTATACTTGAAAGGCTTGTTCAGTCTAAATCAATTTGAGTCCTTCTTTACATAAATCCCAATTTTTAACTATAAATCACAAATAAAAGATCAATCATATTGTGAAATACCTATGAGTATTCTTAGAACGTCGCCCTACTCATTGCCCTACAACGCTATAGTTCAAGCGAAAGTCTCAGCTAAGAATGGAAACGATTGGAATACAGAATCCCCAGCTAATGCAGCAGGAGCCTAAATACAAACTGTACCTTTATTAATGAGTGATCCAACGAGAGGCAAGCTCACATCGGAAACTCAAATTGAAGTTAAATGGACTGCACTCAGCACTAATGCTCAAATAGGTGGTGCTCCTATTCAATATTTAGTATATGTAGTAATGAAATATTTTCAATAAATAGTCGTAAATTATCTCTTACTACTTACAATCAAAACTCAAAGAATCTTATCACATTTTTTAAGACAAATTTAGTATATATAATAGGTTTTTACAAGTAAAAAGATTTTGTTAATTTTTATATTGTTAAAATTTATTAAATTCAACTGTTTTTTTATTATTACATAGCACAAGCTTAGCATTTAAAAATGATGTTCTTTAGTCAACAATCTATAGGTTAATTTTTTAAAAAATAAATTATTAAATGTTAATATTTCTTACCATATTTAATATTTTTGGGGTTTTAAATGGGATAAAGGCTCTAACAATCAGAACTGGTATGATCTGATAGGCTTAACTTCAATCTATCCCTTCACCTCTTTCGTTGTGACAACTAACGTAGTAAAAGGAATGGGTGGGGGGTAAATTTCCTTCCAAGGTTTATGATAAAAAAAATTTTAGGGAAGTTTCCTGTCAAAAAAATATATATTTTTTGTTTTTTAAATGATTTTATTTTTTGACAAATTAAACACTTTTATGATTTTCATAAACTTATGATTCAATCAATTTATTCTACCACTCATGAAGTTTTACAAGATCTACTTCATTCATATCAAACAATATTTTATCTCTATATCTTATTGTTTTCTATTTGTTTTTCAAAAAAATTTTTAAAGAATTAAAATAAAAAAATATCTTACTATGTCTAAAATTATGATATTAAATATAATTGCATTCTATCTTTTTTTACTCTTATTAAATGTTAAAGTTTTCTTATTGACATTTAATGAAGTAAAAAATTTTAATCCAAAAATTTTATATTTAATTAACATTAATTATTTTATTTAAATTTACTTGACAGGAAACTTACCTCTCGTCAAGAAACTCCCCCCCCCAAAGGAATAACCTATAACTTCAAGATCAGTGCAAGAAATGCACACGGATTAGGCCCTGAGACTGCTCCATTCCCTATCGAGGCAAGCGATAGACCAGTCACCATGATACCTGTGACGACTTCAATTGAGAGTGATACGACTGTAAGAATCAGTTGGGCTGCACCATATTACAACTCTAATGATATTTCACAGTACAAGATATTCAAGAATAATAAAGACTTGAATAAAGAATAGCCTATAAATATGATATCACAGAGAGCATTTTTAATTTTACAGATTTTGGTAAGGAAAAAGAATGGAGTTTATGTCGAAGATACTACTAATTGTAATGGAACTCTCACAGCAATCAAAACCCCAAAACCCCTTAGTGAGGTTTATAAGTGCTTTGATTTGTAGGGTATAGTTGGGGGTCTTATTGGGGTTAGTAGAGAAAACGCACGTTTTATATGATATTAATGAATATTTAAAGAGTATTAGTGTATTTAATTCAAACAAATTTTATCTGCTTATCTTTGTGATACCTCTTGAATTTTGCAGTCTGTAGTTGTTCTAGTATATCATCTGATGATTATCGTGGATATGCTGGAGCTTTTACGATGACCATCTCAACTATCTTCTTAATTTCATTACATATTTCATCTTCCTTTATATGTTTAGCAGCCAAACTTATTGATTATTTCTCATGTTTTGTTCCAAAGTATGACATACTTTCCATATCGCACCCT
>ARYC01009650.1:0-16018 GCA_000711775.1 Oxytricha trifallax | reverse complement strand
GAAGCCAGCTCTCACGAAAGAGTTTTAAATGTGACTTAAATATTCATTAACTTAACTCTAAAACTTATTTATATACATTCACTCTCCCTTCTTTAGCACACTTTTATGCCAACTAACTATCAACTCTCTTAGCTGAACTTTTTATAAAATCGACTGTATCATTAGGTAGGTCATGCATCAGGTGGTATAGCAGCAGTTTCTTATAATGACCTTATAGTATACCCCAGTAGAATTCAATTCCATTAAACTGTGGACTGTAAGTTACGTTGAACACTGGCGTTATTCTAAGTTGTTCATAACTCTTCCTTGTTTCTTTAGTCTTATGAACAGAAAGATTATCAACAAACAGTAAAATCTCTTATTCAGAGTACTTCTCTCTTAGTAGCTCTAAGAACTTAATATACTGCTCTGTCTTAATAGAGCGAGGATGAATAACATAAGTTTCTAAACCAGCATCCTCGCTAATACCTCCAAGAATTGCCATTGTTTATACCTTGACTTTCTAGTCATATACTTCTATGTTGCTATGCCTCTTATACCAAGACTTCTAGATGAAAGAGCTGAATGTAAACACAGCCTCGTCAGGATGAATAAACTTAATATTATTCTATTAGGCTCTCTGCATTTAATTATAAATATAATTTAAGTTGTTGTTGTAAAATGGCAGAGTGAAATCAATCACTCTCTTGATACGATTCACACCTTTGTAAGAGATACCATTTCCTTTATAGATGTTGGCTATAGACTAAGCAGAGATCTTCAACTCAGGGAATTGGCGATGAAACATAGTAGCTCTTTGGTCTAAAGAGAAGTGAGCCCAATACTTTAAAGTTTTCTCATTAATAAGATAGTCAATATGCTTCTATAGAAACTTTAGACTTCCTCTTAGGCTAAGAATTCAGCTATTATTGCTTCTTTAATTACACAGCTTTCAATCAGTGAGAGCGAACAGTTGAAGGAATACGCTTTAAGAGCAATGCAATAGACTTATAGTTCAGTACTGGTTTGACTTATTCACTCAAACCCAAAACCCCTTAGTGAGGTTTATAAGTGCTTTGATTTGTAGGGTATAGTTGGGGTCTTATTGGGGTTAGTAGAGAAAACGCAAGTTTTAAGTGAATTTAATGAATATTTAATGAGTTTTAATGAGCTTAATTCAAACAAATTTTATCTGCTTATCTTTGTGGTATCTCTTGAACTTAGCTCTCTTTAATGTTTCAAGTATATCTTCTAATGATGATCTTGGATATGCTGGAGCTCTTACTATGATTATCTCAACCATTTTCTTGATCTAAGTGCATACATCTTCTTGCTTTATATGTTTAACAGCCATGCTTATTGATTACTTTTCTTGCTTTGTTCCGAAATACGACATACTTTCCATATCGCACTCTAAAATAATTGCTGCTACCGCCCAGACATCCCACTAAACAGAGCCATTAGTCCACTTCTCTCTTATTGGGAAGTACCCAGGTGTGCCTAGCACTTTAGCTAAAGTCACTATTTCTTACCTTATTGCTCTATTGAAATCAATGACTACTATTTCGAAAGGACAGAGATTTAGCATTACATTTTCTGGCTTCAAATCTCTATGAACATACCCTAGATCATGCAGCTCTTTCACACCCTTGATCATTTCCGTGAGTATCTCATTCAAGTCATCTGGGTATCTATTATGGTAGAGATAATCTCTTAGAGTCATTTCAAATTTCTTAAGTCGTTGTGCAATAAAACCATGTCCAAGAATAACTCCATCGAGTTTAAGCAAGTTCTTGCTTTACCTTTTATGAGCCTCTCTTAGTATTATGTATTCATTGGCAAACTCATTTTGATACTGCTCGTTCCTAATAAGATATTTGAAAGGATATACTTTATAAGCATACTCATCAACTACTATGAGTTTTGCCTTGTTAGGCACATCAATATGTAAATAGTTGTCAATGCAAAAACTGAGATCTACTGCATTTAATGCAGGTATATACATAGCTCTCTCTTACAAGTATGCTATATATAGTTCATTAGCTGGTTGGTTCATTGACTCAAAACGTTTCTGCTTCTTAAGTCTCTCTTCCTGCTCTCTTTAAGACTCTACAGTATTGGACTTTCTCTTGGCTGGTATAAGTTTTTATGTTTCTTTATCTTGCATTAAAAACTCACTTAAATGATGTTTTTGCATGTGTCTTTTAACTTTAGCTGAGTGAGTGTAAGATCATGCAAGTCGTGCACTAATACCTGCCATCGACCTTTTCGTGCTTAATATATATCTTAGCTCTCCCAGAGTGCATCTCTTTGATGTGCCTCTTCAAGCTCGAATCAGTTGAGAAGAAATTTTAGCATTCATCACATTAGAATTCTTTAATCTTTTCTAGTGGGAGATGTTCTTTTAACTCCTCAACATCTTTGATTAGCGTTTAAATACTTATCTCTGCTCTCTGCTTCCTGATATTTATTTCTAGAACAAACACCTCTGATTCAAACTCAAGAGCTTTAAGCTCTGGCTCCTTTTCAATGTATATGATCTCTGGCTTCTTAGTTTATCCAAAGTTTAGCTAAGATTACCACTGCCAAGAGAGACTGCTTTGCGATTTAAGTTAGCCGCCATGTTTAAATTCAAATTTAAATTTCTATTATAAAGCTCTAATAACCTCTCTAGTTATAGTAACTTTGTATAGGAGTTGGTACTGCAACAACGATGGTTGATTCTTAGGCGTTAGACATCATATTTATGCTAAGTTTATAACTATAATTTTTCTAAATTCATGCTTAATATTTTTAATTTTGGTACCAACTTAGAAAAAATTCAGGTTGGTACTGGTACCAATTAGGTTTTGAACCATTTTGGAACTTTTCCATTAAAACTTCATTAGTTTAAAACTAGGTACTTATTAAGTTTTGGTACTATTAAATTGGTACCAATTAAATTTAAACGGATTTAGTACCGGTACTAATTAAATTTAAACAAATTTAGTACTAATTTAATGGAACTAAATTTATTAAAATGGAGCTCCATCTCTGCAGTTTGTTACAGCTTCTGCAAACTTTCTCCACGTATCTTTGCAGGGTTGACCTCTTATAAGATCCCATATTTAATAGTAAGTTTTTAAACAATAGGATCCAGAAGTCTATAAGTTATAATTTGAAATTCATTAATAGGAGGATGGACAAAGATGGAATTACTCAAATGAAAAGAGTCGAGGCTCAAGAAATGATATCAAGATTCAGAAGTAAGGAAGATCTCTATCGATACCTAACTTTACATGGTAAGATAACTTGATGACTATTAACATATTATACAGTTGGTTTATTCCTTCCTACGATGGAAGGTACCAAAATTTCATTCTTGAAAGCAATACTTTGTGAGGAGAAGAAAGCTTTTAAAAATAAAGAGATTAAACTAATCGAAATTCCCAACTACCCTGAGATTTCAGTCACTAATCTTTATGAGGATGCCATGTAAGATGAGGAAGTGGTAGTTTACCTTCCTACCAAGAAACAACTCTTTAATAAACTCCCAGAGAGGAACTTCTTCTTTGGTGTTCTTGGTACAAAAAGAGGATTATCTCAGAGAAATTATTGAAGAAGCACATAAGAAACGATATTCTATTTCTCCTGAAGACTAGAAGAAGCAAGGCATACTTATAAGCTCAGCTTGGCTAGAGGAACTTAAGAAGCATCCTTATCTTTCAAGTAAGCTTTGACATACAACTTTGAAGGAAAATCTGGCACTGGTATATATCTTATGAAAGAGCATGCTAAGGTTCATAGAGAGAGAAAGTCACAGAAAATTCATGAAGTGAGCAGAGCTTTATAAAGATGTTTAAAAGCCAGATGAAATGAACATAGATGCAGGAGCTGGCACAAAGAGAAGAAATATGGGCCCAATCAAGCCATAAGAAGAGGAGAAGAAAGAGAAGCCAAACCCTTTTATGGGCCAGTTTAATATGTGTATATATTCATTCGTTTAAATCTAAAACTTATTTATAAACATTCATTCTTCCTTTTCTCGCACAAATTGTTGTCTTATCTACGCTCACTCTCTTACAGCTGCTTTGAATTAAGTCTACTGTATCGATGGGCAAGTCATGCATAAGATGATACAGCAGAAGCTTCTTTTAGTGAGTCTTTATTTAACTCCAGTAGAATTCTATTCCATTAAATTAAGGGCTGTAAGGAACGTTGTATACAGTGGTTATGTTTAGGTCTTCATAAGCTTTCTTAGACTCCTTAGTCTTATGAACTGATAGGTTATCAACAAACAGGATGATCTCTTGGTTGCTATACTTCTCTCTGAGCTTATGTAGGATCTCTATATACTACTCTCGCTTAATAGAGCGAGGGTGAATCACATAACTCTCTAAGCCTGAATTTTCACTTATACCAGCTAAAATTGCATGAGTGACTACCTTTACTTTTTAGTCATAAATTTCTATGTTATCATACTTCTTGTACCTTGGCTTATTGATAAAAGTGTTGAACGTAAACACAGCTTCATCTGCATGTATGAACTTGATGTTATTATCAATAGCTCTCTGCATTTAATCATATATATAGTTTAAATTATTGCTATAAAATGGCACTGTAAAATCAATACTCTCTTAACTCTGTTGACAGTCTTGAAAGTAAAACCATTTCGTCTATAAATATTGGCTATAGTCTATGGAGTGATACGCATGTCTGGAAACTTGCGATGAAACATGACAGCTCGTTATTCAAGAGGAAAGTGAGCCCAATACTTTAATGTCTTAGAGTCACAGAGATAGTCAATATGGACCTGTGAGAACTTTTATTTTCTTGCAGGATGTTTTCAAGAGCCTGAGTTATAATGTTAAACAGCTAACAAGCAATGATACCTAACGGTTGGGGCACTCTTGTGTAGGAGTCTTGCTATGTCTGTATAATTCAACACTGGTTTGACTTAGTCTATATTAATACTTGTACCATACCTAAGCTTAAGCAGTAAATCTAAATATTACTCATCATTTATAGACCCTAAATTTCGCTAATTTCTATTTCTCATATTACAAATTGGCCTAATTTCTCTACTAACCCCAATAAGACCCCAACTATACCCTACAAATCAAAGCACTTATAAACCTCACTAAGGGGTTTTGGGGTTTTGACTGTATATATCACATCCAAATCGCAGTTTAAACACTAAATCTATTTACTCCTCATCATAAATAGACCCCAAAAGCTTGCTATTTTTGTCTCGCATTTAATTAATAATCCCAACTCCTAACAAATTCCTTACAAATCATAGCACTTATAAACCTCATTATGGGGTTTTGGGGTTTTGATTAATAAGATAATCAATATGATGCTGCTAAAACTTTGAGGGTCTCTTAGGCTTAGAACTAAGTTGCTATCTCTTTAAATTCAATGCTAATAGACAGTGAGACCTAACAGTAGCAGAAGATTTATGTAGTAGTCTTGCTATAGACGTGTAATTTAGGATAGGCTTGATTTATTCATTAAATTCATCATATCCATAGCGCAACTTAAACAATAAATCTATATACTCGCTGTCATAAACAGACCCCAAACCTCGCATATACTCACTTAAATTACTAATATTTAGACAT
This sequence comes from Oxytricha trifallax, assembly GCA_000711775.1. NCBI lineage: Eukaryota > Ciliophora > Spirotrichea > Sporadotrichida > Oxytrichidae > Oxytricha > Oxytricha trifallax. The sequence goes on along the minus strand of ARYC01009650.1, from coordinate 10,436 downwards.
TAAACCCCTACATAAACCCTATTAAAACCCTAATAAAGTATGCGTTAATAGTCTACTTTTATCAATCAAAAACTCAATCAAACTACTGAAAGGGTTTTGGGGTTTTGAATATTGAATAAATATATATATATATATATATTATAAACGAATATTAATTAAGTTGAAAATTCCCCAAATTTGTGTATTTTATTTATCAAAGCTCTTGATAAATAAATGAAGGGGTTCTGGGGGTTTTAAATGCTGGATCTCCTAACACAATTTTTGAATTCTGAAAAATGCAAAATATAATAATTTATACTAGCATTATATAACTTTGTGGGAAAAAATTTAATAGCAGAAAATAGTTTTCTTGGATTTATAATAAAATAATTAATATTTTTTAGAATATTTATTCCTAGAGCAAAGCACCTTAAATGCATACAATTTAATATAAAATAATAATATTAAAATCCCTTGTTATATTTTATCGAAAAAATTAAAATTTTGTAGGAATACATTCGATTTGGGAAAATGAATTAAAATTAAAATTAATTAATTATTAATTACCTTCAGTTTTGTTTTTGGAAAATGTCTCCAAACCCTGACAATATTATACTCTCTGGATAATGCATTAAAAATAAGACGGTGACTATTATTGCTATAATGAATATATCTCATCGACCAAGCGAGAAAAACCCATTATACTAGTTTTGGGAGTTAGCTCAAAATCAAAATATCTCGCTTCCTGTGATGATTCAGGAAAATTGCCAATAGCAAAGTCCTATTATAATTCCAGGATCTGCCGTAAAATGTATTTATTTTTGAATTTTGAGTCACTTTGGATGTCATAACTGCCATGATTTTAATATTTAATTAATTTAATTTTAATTCATTTTCCCAAATCGAATTTATTCCTACAATTATAATTGAAAGTAATAGATTTAATTTGATGAGTGTAGATTTGATAAATTTGAAGAGTGGAGAAGCGAAATGTTTGCTAGCTTTCTAAGTTCAAGTGAATCGCTTGAGACAATTAAATTTAGACAATGTATTCTTCGGGACTCTATTATCAATCATGTATCATCAAGAATGCAGAGAGAATCTCATTTCACTAAATTAAAACATTTTCATTTTTCTTACAGTAATATTCTGCAAGCGAGTACTATCATAAATTTCTTCTAACAATTAAAAACGCAAAAATTATTAAATCAAAATCTTTGATATTTAATTAAATTATAGCCATGAATAATTAAGGAAGGGGATAGGAACATAATATCTATATTAAAATTGTTGATTTCTTAGTCAGATTATTTAAAATTATTTTAAAAAATTCTAAAAGGCATAACACTTGAAGGTCAATACATAAAATTAATAATGTGTATATTTTTCCACATAAATGAGAGAGCTCTTACAAATTTTTATTTAAGATAAATTTTTTTATATTAATATATAGATTCTACTAAAAAAAAATTTTAAATTCGAAAACTATAAAATTCGATATAATTGTATTAATCACTTATCCTAATTTTTTATTAGGCGAAATTTATAAAAAAAAATCTAGAAAACAAGATTCAAGAAATATTATAATACTAAAGTTAGTCATACTTTATTAACCCATTAAATGTTTAGATAAATTTCTTTTCTCGTATCCTCGAATTAAAACCATTAAAATAGTCTAAAAATTAACCAAAATCTATTCACTAAAACATTTAGTAAAATATTTTAGTGGTATTGAATGTACTTATCATCCAACATTATATTTTATGTTAATTTAATATTTATCATATTTAAACTTTAAAAGAACTGATATTTCGCTTTTTCAATTCTCCATAAAATCTATACTAAATCGAAACTAAGGGGCATTATGATGCAAAAAGCGAATATGATGATAGTTTGGAGAAGACATTACAATTTATGTTGGATAATAATAATAAGATTTATCTTTTAAATGTTATGGGAGCTATGATTAAACACCTGGAGAATAGGTACCCTTGGAGAGCAGTATTTTATTGATTTCTTTTAATTTAATTTCAAAATTTCAATATTTTTTAATATTTTCTTTATATTTTATAGCTAGAATAAATATTTTATGTACTCTAATAAATATGAAATTTTGCTGGAAAAAATAAATATGTGCAAAAGTAGTGCTAATATCAACATGGTTAATTATAATAAATTAAAGAAGTGATTATAATAAGAATAATTGAAATCTAAATTAGATATTTTTTAAATTAGTTTATATAATTTTAATAAAATTAAGCTTAAATTATAATTATATTCATTAAAAACTAAAAGAATCTAATTAATTATCAAAATTAATTTTAATTTTTAAAATTACTAGCAAATTAATATCTATAATTAATGTTGAAATAATGAAATTATAAGTATAGATTTCACTTATTATTTACTTCAATATTAGTTAATTGCTTTGAATATTTATCATGTTTAATTCTCTCTATGCCATAAATTGTCAAATTTTATCATAATTATCATTTAATACTCAAATTTATATAAAATTTGAAGCTTATTATAAAATTAAATTATTAAATTAGAATTTGTTTGTATGAAAGTGTAAAAACTGTTAGATAATGATGTTTGGCAAATTTAAATTAATATACACTAGATGCATACAAATTTCATGAATGGATTAATCAATATACTTAGTTTAAAAATAAATTTAATTTTTATGATTTCTACGTTTCTCATGGTATTTCTTGCAAACTTAATCATTTTTTTAAATAAAAGAATATATTTTATAGAATTTGTGACTAATCTTACTATCAAAATATAAAGAAGTCTAAATTATTAAGATTAATAAGCATTCCAAATTTAATTAACTAAGTATTAAAAATAAAATATTAGTGAGTTAAGATAGTGCATTTTCAAAATAATTATAAAAAATTCTATTGTATCTTTAAATACGATGTGATAAATTTTAATAAAATTCCTTTGATTAATATTTAATTAATTAATAATAATATTCAGTTAATTTATATGATTAGGAGTAATTTATTTAATTTAAATTATATTTAGCCAATTTTTAAATTATAGTCCAAATTTACTATTGAAAATGTAAAAAAATATACAATTTTATAATTCATAAAAGTCAAGTTAAATAAAGTCTTTCTTGTACATATTATTATACATCTTAATGGCTTCTGATGAAGCTATCGAATTTTCTTAAAACTTAAAATATTCTCGATCATGATTTATGAGTTCCAAGAATTATGTTAAGATGGTGTTGTACAGAATTCGGTTTATCTTTAAAATACTGATCTGGCCTGACAATCTTTAAAATAATTGTCAGGGCGAGGTAATTTTAGATATTATGTTCCAAAAGTAATTAAGAGATATAGAAAAGGATTTAGAACATTGTTCTCAGTATCCCTATTAAATATTAAGGGTCCATCAATGTCATATAATCTATTCAAATAGGCACCCTTTAAAAGCCATTTTGACTTTATCTAAAACCAAAAGGAATTAACAATACTTAAAAGGAAACTAATAGTAAAAAATAGAAATATAAGAAAAGCAATTATATTGAAAGTCAAAAAATAAATTTTAAATCATTGATACTGATTATACTTAAAACCATTAAAAAAAAGGGGGCCTGACAATTATTTAAAAGATTGTCAGGCTAAGAAAATAAATAAAATATAAATATTAACAAAAAATAAATATTAAAGTTAGAATATGCAATAATATTTAAAGGAAAGTACAACTTACTTGACTTGTATGAATTCATATTCTATTGGTAGATGGATCTAGAGAATATCTCAATGAATAAAAACATAGCTTTTGTGTTCAATTATAAGCAATTAACCTTTTAATTAGATCTTTTAGTGATTTTACTTGAAAGATATAGTTGAGACAAACTACTTTAGCATTATATAAGGCAAATATTAAAATACACCTATTTAATGAATATTACCTGATTATTTGTTTTCTAAAAAATTAAAGTAAAGTCTTATTAAATGTAGTAATATTTTAGCTTTACTTTAGATTTAAAGCTAAAAATTATGTTAAAATAAATGTTGATAATGAGTATTGAAACAAAATATAATTTAAATTGAAGAAAATCAAATCAAATATTGAGAGTTAATTTTAGTTAGAAAAGTTAATTAAAAATTATGGAATCCATTAACAAAGTGTCGCTGCTTTAATATACAAAGAGCAAGTATATTCTTGGAGAAATACTTTCTTTTAGTTTTTACTGTCACTAAGGATATCAACTACTTAGTAGACTAAATAAAGAATCATACAATTTACTTAAAAATGATGACTATCTAATCAAAACTTTCAAGAAAGAAGTGCGGGAGGTGCTTTTATTCGGTAATTAGGAGGATCAGACAACTTTAAGTAAGATGAACTTCACTTATGATTACCGTATTGTGCTTTATGAAAATAATATGATCCCTCTCATATAGTAAGCTTAAAAAGCTTTCTTGTTAAAACCCAAAAACATCAACTCATATTTTATTATTCCTTAAATTAACTTTGATTTTGAGAGCTTTATCATTAACAGAAACTACTTCTGGCAGATAAATATAGGATCTGATCTAAGCAGAAATGGGGAAATTTAGGAAGATTAGAGAATCGTAGATCTTTACTTAGAATAGCTGACCAAAGAAATAATTGATATTTAATGCCTAACGTAACTGAGAAAGCTTTAATTAAGCAACAGTGAAATGCTTTTTATTCCATTTGCTGAATTTCTACAGAAGTATAAGAAGAAAACCAAGCTTTAAACTTTAAAAATTCACAGTTACATTTAATCGACAGCTTTACCAAAACCTTAAATAATTTCAGGATTCAATCAATTAATGGACAGTGCTTTGAGATATCATAATATTTAGGAACTAGTAATCTAATGGCTTTATATAGACAAGCAAGTTTTATAGCAATTAGTTGAATCCTTGTAACTTGCCTAAAATCTTATTAAATTTGATATTACAATTGATATAAAGGATGCGTACGCTGCACAGATAAACCTTACTGGTTTGATTTATATATCTTGGTACTATATTATTATTAATTAAATTTAATCATTTTTATATATTTATTCAATAAACTATGTTAAAAATGAGAATTTCTTATATCTTATCTTTACTTTTAAAAATATTATAAAATCCTTGCTATAATTAATTTAAATAATTTGTGAAACAAATTTCACATTTTATTTGTTCTTAATTGGGTTTTAGGAAATATGGACTATCTGAACGCTTTCTTTGGCATAGTAAAGAATTGTTAAGCTTTATAAAAGCTAAGTTTTGAGGCTTATTCAAGCGTACTTTTAGTACCTCAACAAACTATGATGCCTGGAGAATTCTATGATTTGGATTGCAACTTAACAGAGCTAAAATTTTATGCAGCCTCAAGAACTATGCCAATTATTTTATCATGGTTAAAGAATTAAAGAAAAAGGACACTCAAAACCCTATTTATAGTCAATGCTTAAGACGCCTCTATAGATAAAATGATAGAAGATATCATTGAAATTGTTCATTAGCAACCGCTTGAAGTTTTTAATCTAAGTATTAAAAAACTTGAAAATTAAGAATTACTTCAAAAGTTACATGATTTATGTTTCATCAAGGCTTCTCTTAAAGATTTTAGAATATTCAGAAAGAAAAATATCGAACTTTAAATGAGCCCAATTGCTAAAAATTCCAAACTTGAGTCATTATAAAATTTATGTTTTTTTAATATTACTTCTATATGGATATGATGTTCCAAACTAATAATTCATCGACTCATTAAGAAACTTAGATAAAACTACTCTATAAACTGTTCGATTTAATTCAGGGTATTGCGATAATGTGAATGAGATATTATAGAAAGTTGATTATATTAAGAACTTCGAAGTCTATTATTGGGGGGGTCTAAGTCGGTGCAAAATTTTTTTTCTCAAAAACATCAAAATCCCTAAGTCGGTGCATGATCAATTTTTGACATTATTATTAATTATATATTATCATCCTACCCCACATAAAAAGTATCATTATTAACTAAAATTTATGTCTCAGCTTTTGAATCGAACTCCTTCATTAAATTTCGATCATAGGACATTTATAATATTATTACAAAAATATTTTTTCTCTGTGACAGATATTTGTTTAAGTAAAATAAAAATATATTTTTCATATTTTAAAATCAAATTAGTCAGTAAGCAACAAAATTAGGGATTAATAACATCATAATTTTTCGATAAATTTAATGATGTCTAGAATTAAAATATTCGTACACATTGATTAGTGTATTTAAAAAAAGAACATTAATTGAATCAATGGTATTTATACTAAGGCCAGACATCATTAAATTTATCGAAAAATTATGATGTTCTTAATCCCCAATTTTGTTGCTTACTGACTAATTTGATATTAAAATATGAAAAATATATTTTTATTTTACTTAAACAAATATCTGTCACAGAGAAAAAATATTTTTGTAATAATATTATAAATGTCCTATGATCGAAATTTAATGAAGGAGTTCGATTCAAAAGCTGAGACATAAATTTTAGTTAATAATGATACTTTTTATGTGGGGTAGGATGATAATATATATTAATAATGTCAAAAATTGATCATGCACCGACTTAGGGATTTTGATGTTTTTGAGAAAAAAAATTTTGCACCGACTTAGACCCCCCCCTATTATTGTAATAAAAATAAATAAAAGTTTGGAATTTTTTTAACTTAAATTATATGATTTAATATCTAAAATTGTGGTGAGGATTAAATCTTCAACCCAACATGCTTTTAAAACTTAAAATCGTTGGAATTTTTTTCGCCAAAATTTAATGATGAAATGCTCGTTCTACTTACATCTTTCTTACATTCTGAAAATTGTTAAATTGAGAGGTTTTTTTTGTCTTCTTAAAATTTTGAAGGCAAAGATGTTATGTCTGTTAATGAATTTCTTGGCTTTATTAATATTAAAATCTATAATTCTTAATAGTAAATTTATTAATAAAATATTAATATAATTTATTCCAAGAGCGAAGCAGCTTAAATACATACAATTTAATGCCTATAAATATTTATTAATTAAAATAAGTAAAATATAGAATTCTTTAATTTAGATATCTAAATACTATCATTGCTATTATTCCTTATTAAAAGAATTTTAAATCAAACTTTTTGAATAAATTATATTACCTTTAAATTTTCGTTGTGTAGCTTTAACGATTTTAATATCGAGAGAAACGAAATGTTTGCTGAACTATTAAGTTCTAGTAGATTGCTTGAAAAAGTAAAGTTTAACTATTGCAAACTTTAAGATGCATTTATTAATAGAATTTCACTCAATTTGTACAAATGTTCCCATTTTACGCAGTTATTGCATTTGGATATTTCTTATAATGTTTTTGAGCAAGCATCAACAATTACGAATTTCTTTAAAGCTTGTGCAATCAATCAAACTTTGAAATATAAATTTAATAAAAAAATAAGCACTTTATTCCATTTTAGATTTTATAAAGAATTATCAATGATTTTAATTGTTATATTAAAAAAAAGGTTAGAATGATGTTTTATAATGAAGATTGATTCCTACTAATAGTATATTAAGACATAGTTTAATCAGTCATACTTATTAGAAAATTTATCATACAATTAATATATTTTATTTAATTCCTAAATTTAAAAGCCAATAAAATTAAAACTATAAAGGTTGATTATATTTTACAATTCATTATAATTCTCAAAAAAACTGTCTCAAGGGATTATAAAATATAATTTTTAAAAAAATAAAACTTTGAGGGAGCTAACATTCGTGTTTTATGAGTGTCCGTAGAGACTTTACTAAATCGAAGCTTACGGCAGATACGATGAGTAAAATGAATATATTGATATTCTTGGGAAAACAGTATAGTTTATGCTCGATAATATTACTATAAAAGAAATGAATCAGGAATATTAAAGTTAAAAATACATATGCAATTTTAACTGCCAATAATTATAAAGAATTATTGAAAAAATTTAAATTTATTTCTCAAAATTAAAGCTAATTTATCAGTAGATTAGGGGATCATTCGAAATATTAGGATAACTACAGAAATAATAATAGGCAAATTTAACAGGATATTTAGAGACTTATCAATTAAAGTATTATAATAGATTTGATTATAGAGAAATTTAAATAGGAATTAATAATAAAATATGATCACTAATATATAAAAACTCAAACTCGAGGTGATTATTTTTAAACTAAAAGGTCATATTTTATATATGATTCCTAAATTCATTATTGATAAAATACGTAAAAATAGGAAATTATAGAAATAAAATAAATATTTAATTATGACCAAATTATAGGAACCATTGTGTTGATCGAATGTGTATTACTACAAATTATGATGATTTTTGTGTTCAGCACCTTAATATAAACCCCAATTTTTTCTTGAACAACCAAGCACTTGATTTTAATGTTTGACAGGAATCCGATGATTAACATGATCGTTTGACACCGTCAATTGGCGTCGATCTGGCATGGTCACTTCGTGTCGATTCGTCGTCGATAGGCTTGAGTTGAGGCCAACCAGCAATCCATTCTCATCTTCTAGATCCTAAAATCTATTGCTCCATCCTTGATCCATCGGTGCCATCATTGGTAGCTCAAGCAGTTGGACCATCGTTGGTGTATTGGTGGACTTGACCTCGGCAATGCGCGGAGGTGAGAGAGGTTTCAGTAGTTTGGCGATTGATTAGTTTAAACTTAAACTTAAAAGCGTGATTTATAATAGGGAAGTTTTAATCAATTAATTTAACTGTTCAACTGCTATTGATGCTTGTCTTGATTGGTGCCAGTGCACCTGCGACTCCACTCATCGTCATTGATGGTTGACTCATGCGAACCCATGCCTAATGGTGGTGCACCACTGCTTGACGCTGAACGCCCAGAGCTTGTTGACATCACTCTTGGTCATGGCTTTAAGGATTTGGGAGAGTCTCTTAACCAAGTGAATTCTATAAGTGGTTATGGTAAGTATCCTTACTTGCTGTCTGCCTGCTCCTGCCTGAGGTGCCTCTTGATGTATGAGAACAGCTGCTCGATTGGGTTGAGCCAGGGCGAGTACTCGGCATTGAATAGCACAGTCACCTTCAACTTCCTCGCAGTCTCCAACACTTCAGAGTACTTGTGAATGACTGCGTTGTCCATGAGCAGCACGATCTTCTTCAGGCCTAGGTCCTTGTCAGTGCGCAGCTGGCGCAGGGTGTGGTAGAGGAAGTTCTCGAACAGCACAGCATCGAAGGCTCCCTCAATGACTTGGCTGGCGACGAGCTGGTCCTTAGTGATGGCTGCCACGAAGCTCATCGAGAACTGCTGCCTCTTGGTGGATTCCTTGGTGATTGAGAGATCCTAGCCATGGTGCCATAAGTGCCCAACCTTTGGCTGACTTGCTGTCTGACTGCTGCAATGGGAGTATAATGTTACGATGGTTGAGCATCAAGGTTTCCAGAGTATACTATAGGTGCTTAGTCATTCAACTAGTTGGGTAGACTTAACCTGGTATCAACTAAAGTAATATAAAATTATAGAGCTATAGCTTACTATCCTATTCCTTCACTGTGACTTTACAGCTGCTCACTGTCTTGCTTGACAGCTGCAAGCGTCTGGGTGTAATGGCTGTCCAGTTGTCATGGCCTGTTGCATTGACCACCTCACTGCTCTTACGTTGGGTTGACTACAGCCGGAGGCTGGCCAGGTTCTGAACCAATGGAGTGAGAGTGGAAGCCGATTTCAGAGGGGTTTATGGTAGGCTTGAAGGCTTCTTGGAGGAGCTCTATATATCTGATCGCGTCGAAGCGCTTCTATAAGGATGTGTATTAAGCACTGCCCTCTGGGGCTTCCAAGATAGGTGACAGCTGAGTGTACTAATATTTATGACTGCACTTGACAGGGGTGGCTGCAATGCTCTGCTCCCTGCTATCAAGGATATGCTGTTCCTGGGTGGAAGATTTCCTGCGCAACTTTGCAAAGATCGATTTCGAATTTGTTCTTGGAATCTTCGATGGAACAATTCCAGATCCAGCCACTAATCGTTCAGTATTACTAACATGGCCCTCCTAACTCGAGTTGAAACCTTACCCATCTTGACTACCCCATGAGGAGCTGCTGACGACACTATACTCAATCGGTTAGGCAACGATAGCAATACTCACCTGCTGGCTCCCAGAATTGCTTGGGGTCTCAGATTTCCAAGTTTCAGGTCATCTTCATCTTGAATTGCAACTTGGCTTTACAAAAGTGCGATGTCTGATTCCTTCCTTTGATCCTATGCTCTGACCTCAGTGACAGTCGACATGCCTGGTTCTCTGTTGGGGTAGCCAGCCAGCATCTCAGCATACTGTATGACATCGTCAGTGACGAGGACCTCGGTCTTGCCAACTGCAGGCGTCAGGGAGGAGTCGATCCCACGACCTTCCTTGTGAAGGGCAGCCGAATTGAAACTC
>ARYC01009649.1:0-15507 GCA_000711775.1 Oxytricha trifallax | reverse complement strand
CAATGACCAAGACAGACGTCAACAAGCTCTGGGCTTTCAGTGTGAAGAAGTGGTGCAGCACCATCAAGCATGGATTTGTGTGAGATTGATATGAAAGACGATGAGTTGGGGTGCAGGAGCTATTGAAGTCAACAATACATACAGAAACAGCAGTTTAATCGTCAAATTTATTGATTAAAAGCCCCCTTTTTACATATCACACTTTTAAGTTTTAATTTTAACTAATCAAACCAAAAATCCAAAAACCTCTCTCATTTCGCTCATTAAAATCGTCATTTTGTCTCCTCCTCCACTAAAGCTGCCGAATTTGGTGCTCAAACAGTCGAGCAGGACTTGAAAGTTGCTGAGCTGGGGGTTTTAAAACATGGAGAATACGATCGGGTCTCAAATTTGATCTTACACTCATCAAGCAACGAGTTCTTGACCATTTATGGTGATTCCACTCTCGATCGATGAAATTTGGACACAGATTTTTATATCAGCTGATGATTTTATCAAACAGACAGTAAAATTTGCTACTGGTCATTCAACTAGTGAACTTGACTAAAAATTTGAAGATCATGCTTTAAAATGAGCAATCTCAGTTAAATTACCAATGAATCTCAAACATTGAGCTTTAAGTGTCAAAATACAAACGAAATGTAAAGTTGGTTAAAATTAATATAATATAATTTGGTTTTGATTAATTTCTACAATTTCCTATTTTTATCTATTTTACCAATAAATAAGTCTTAGATTTAAACGAATAAATTTATAAAAATTCAAATGAACTCTTAAATTAATTTTCCTCATTTCTCTTTATCTATTAATGTGTGCTAAATATGGCTTTTATAACCATTTTAGAGTTTCTCTTTTAATTTAGGCTATATGTAAAACTTATATCTTTAACCATAAAGTATATAGCAGCTTAATGATATTTTTATAAATTTAATAGACTAGTTCTATTAAGATGAAATATACTTTTAAAGTTCCAACAGCAACGTATCCATAATTTATGTTTAAGATTTTAAAATAAGCCAAAGTAGAAATTTATCTTTGGCAACTTATCAGAGAGTTGTAGAAATGATAGAGAGTATCGAGCAACATATTTACTATCATAGAGATTTGTACTGATATTTTATTAAAAATTTAGGTATCTAAATCATCCTTATTTCATTTGTCTTGAAAGCTTTTCTCGTTATGTTTTAAAACTTTTAAGATTAAGATTTTAGTTTCAATAATTCTGCAAGAATAACCACTGTCTTTAAATAATAAAATAAATATTGTCCATAAAATTTACCTTGCTCTTTTAAAAATATGTAAATATCTTATTTTAGCTTTGAAATTTTCATATTGAATTTCTTCTTTGCAAATTTCATATACTCCATCTTGTTTTCTCCTTCTAAGAATGTTAATGAAATTAAATTTTATACATGCCCATTCTAAGTTTATTTATAATCTTACTTTTAAATAGTGATCTCTCAAAATCAGTCTTGAATAGAATTAATTTAAGTCTCTCAGTAGCTTGCTACGAGTTCACAAATTGATTACCATTTTATAAAAATATCTACATTAATTGCACCTAGAGATGCTTTACTATTTTAATTGAGTCCCCAAATAGGGTTCAATTTTTATTTGGGGTATTATTTTTGAGCTTGAAATTTTTAATTAGTAAAATATTATATTTAATATTTATTTATTATATCTCCAATTTTGGTTTAGACTAGAATTTTAGGAAGTGTTACATATATAAAATTTCTTTAAAAGTATTTTAGTCGTATAAATTAAAATATCCTAATAAAATATATCAACTATCAGTAATTTATTATGTGAAATTTTTTAATGTTACAGTAAGAAATTTTCAAGATCCTTCCAAACTTCATTATTATGATTTACAGCCTGCAATCTATTTTTTTAATATTAAAATCGAGCAACATTATAAAATTAAATGAAACTTTCTAAGAAGAGCAGTATAACTATTGGAGCTAACATATAATAATTATCATTTGAATAACCATAAAAGTAAGATAAATTTTACAATTTAAGCTAATGAATATATAGAACTTCTATAATTAATATTACTAAGAAGATTGTATTTAATTAAACGATTATATAAATAGCATTATGAGCAGTTTACTAATGATAAATCCCTTATTATAATGATTCTTTTATTTTCTGACATTCTATTCTTTAATTAAATATTTTTAAGATTCTTGCTTTGAATACTATAATTGTTTCTTGACTGTCTTAATAATTAGAGAATCAAGCGGTATATTTAGTAAGCTTTAATTCTTTTAGAGTAACTAGCTGTAAAAGAGTGACTTTAATTCTAGAATATAGCTTAGTAAACTTAACAAATTTATATATATATATATATATATATATATTAAATAGTTTTTGATTCTTTGAATTGCTTGTGCAATTTCCTTAGTAAAGTACTGTATTCATTAGTAATCCCTTAATTTACTTTTAACTGTTAAAATGAATGAGTCTTGGAAATTTAAGTAAAAACATCTGTTTTGTGGAAGAATGAATCATGTAGGCAAATAAATTGTTGGCAGTCCATTATTTAAGTTGACTTTTAATATAATAATAAGTCAGCAATTGGTTATATCTTAGTGATAATAACATAGGATTTATCTTCCTAATAACATGGAATTGAGGATTATTATGTGGTTATTTAAATAGTTATTTATTATTTTTTTACTTTGAATGACTCAGTGACATACAAATTTCTAGTTTTAAAGAATTTCTTAATGAATAATATAATAAAAAACAGTATTTTCACTATATAATTCCCTCTCTAACTCTTTCTTTATATACATTTGAACATATATTTGATCTATCCTTTCTTCTCTTTTGACTATTTACATTATACTTCTTCGATCCCTACTTGTGTGTCTATTTTGTCCATTTCATTGTTTAACTTACATCGTTACAACTATCCTCATTCTTATCTTTGTCATCCTTAATATGTTTTCATAAATTTCACCTTTTAGATATTATCTTTTTTGCTATTTTTCTAAGCCAGTTAGTCTTGCATTTTTTATGTTTTCATACTTAACCCATCTCAATTTCTTTAGTGTCTACTTTTACATGGTAAATATCATATAATACTGCCATTTTATCGTTGATTTTATTCTCAATTGAATTTAAGTCACTTGATTTAGAGGAAATATAAGCATTCCTTGTGATTCGTTCATCATTGTAATATATTGACAAAATTAAGTGTCTACTTTAATAAAAGTAGAATTGTATAATAAAATAAAATCTTCAATAATTATTGAAAGTGTAAAGAACTATCATCGTGGATAGATAAATCACTTAGCATTAGTAAAATCTCCCCTCTAGAAATACAAAACTATTGTAAGATCACTCTTAACGGATAAAAACACATACATTACTTATACTTTTACTTATCATTTATAAAATTAATTTGTTTTATGAATGTCTTTATTCACTTTATATTAGGATTCATTAATTTTCGAACCTTTTGAAAATGGTTCATATATATAATGATTTATATTATTATTATATATGAATTTCACTAATAATAAATTAGTGAAATGCATTTCACTAATCTTACATTAGTGAAATTCATATAATTTAATGTTACTTATGATATATAAGCTAATAATGTATTGATAATTTTAACTATGAATATGTTAATAATTTATTGTCCTAATATAGGACATGATTAATATCTTATAGTATATATTATAAAATTGCAATACTATTTTAATAATAGTTTAAATCAAATTGTATTATGATATACAGATCTATATAGACTTTTACAAATTCTAATTTTATTTTAGGAATATTGTTCTCTAAAGAATAGAGATTCAAAATTTCTTCATTTATTAACTATTTGTGGATAAAAAATTATTATATTTTATAAAAAGGGACTCTAAAAAATCAATATAGAAATAAGCATAATTACAGATAGATTTATGATTAATTACAAAATGAATATTAGGATTCCTTAGTCTGAGACTTGAAATAATTATTTATTCTTAATTAACAATATAGTGTATTTATTATTATATTCATATTAACTTAATAATTATAATATATAAACGATGTGTATTAGCTTTAATAAGTAAAGCATTTTAGTAAATTAAAACGATGTTATAAAATGACTCTTTCTTTGTTAGTAACCAATATTTTCAAAATTCACAATGTTTCAAAAAACTATTGGGTTTTGTTTATATATAACCTAATGTCAGTTAATGGCTATAATATTTTATTTTTGTAATCGATATAAATATCGATGATTATTTAGTTTGCTCATCTGATATATCCTCTTCACTGCAATCAAAAGACATCTGCTTAAGTTTACTGCAAGCTAATGATTTGAACATCTTTTAATATGGGAGTACAAAGACTATCTCGTTAATGAACTGCAATTGCTATATCATTGCTCTTAAGGAGGAAAAGTTTGGTTGCTTTATAAACAGCATTTGATTAATTCAGTCTCCTTTGGATTCTTATTTATAAGTCATCCCATTTCGAAGATGTTTGATTTACAATGGTGGTTTTATATTCAACATCAGGTAGTGTTTCTTATTTCTTCACGTCAGTATTCATGTTAAAAGTATGTTAATTTTAATTTTTATTTTTAAAAAATATTTTATGGTAAATATGGTATCCATTTGTATCTTCAAGCTCTATTGTGTCTAAATCCATATATCCCTCAGTCAAGGATGCATCAATCTCACTAACTGATGTTCAAACGCGATATTTAATTTCTCATTTTTAATTATTATATGCTGGTATACAAATCTTTTTCGCTCAAATACTTAATCAATATGAGCTGTCTCGCTAACATGAGTATCATCAATCTTGAAATAAAAAGTTTAATCTAATACAGTCAGAAATATAATAAACATTGTATGTTTTCTTTATATGACGGATCTTGATTTATTTATAAGCTATAACTCGAAAAATCATCACCCAATAGTAATCTCCAAACTCGAGATTGATATTTTATTTATTTTAATAAGTAAATATTTCTTAAAATGCTTTTTATTTTTGCTTTTATAAAATTCTCTTAATTTAAATTGTCTTTTCTCGTTATCATTCATAACATCTTGTTTACTAATAATATTGATATAAATTTTGTAGATTTTGAATAATTAGTAGTCTTTTGAATTCATTTATAAAGATTGAACTTTTCTATTGTAATGTAGTTTTGTTAGTTCTAATATTTATATCAGCTTATCAATTATTAGTCATACTGCTAGGTTTATTTGTGTTTATGAAGTTCTTAAAAATAATCATAATTATCTTGATTTTACCCTCATATTCACTTTCACTTTATTTTCAATTGATTCAACATAAAAGACTACTACTTCTCCTCTATAAAATTAAATCTTTAGAGTTTTTAATTCTAGTTGCTTATCACTAATACATTCATTAAATTAATCTTTCATTTTTAGATAACTATATTGCTTGAATTCTATGTGGTTAGAAGTATTCCATCACTAGCAACTTCTACTGATGCTTCACTCCTATTTGTTTATTTAACTGTTAGGCTAATTATAATATTTTTAAAAATAAACTTCATTGTATTTTATTTACTAATTGCATGAAACATTTTCTGCATATGCTTTTAATATATTTATTTAATTATAAATATCATTTTAAGTTGGAATCATCTTTTTTAATAATCAATAGCACATTTATTCCTGAGATTACAGTCACATTAATAGTAACATTGAATTAATTCTATAGTTAAGTTCCATGATGTAGCAGTTTATATAGACATTTTTTGAGAATTTATCTCTACATAACCACTCTTAGATAGCGATGCATTTTTGTAGTTCCTGCAATAACTCATAATCAACTACAGTTAAATAATATTAATCAATTTTTAAAGCTGTATCTTTTTTGATAAGTCAAGCAGTAGTCATATTTAACGTATATACAGATATTCGTTAAATTCAATGATAAAACGTATATCGGTATTCATTCATATATTTTGTTTAATTAACTTTCATATTCATTGAGTGATTATAATGAAGTTATTTAATTCCTTCAATTACTTTCTCTGTTGTCAAGAGAATGATGGTGTAATTTACATCTGAAATATTTGTATAAGCTTTGTCATAATATTCTTTTTTGCTTAATGCTTATATTTTTTACTTTTTTTTTATTTTAATTGCTTAAAACCTCACTAACTTCTTTGTTTAGAATCTTTAACTTATTACTAGCTATAAGATCTTTGTGAAAGGGAAGTTTCCTTCTCAGTCTTATGATAATAAAAAATTTAGGGAAGTTTCCTTGCAAGTAAAATATTTTTATTTTTTTATTATTTTTTTCTTTTTTATGTTATGTTTCCTTTGACAATCACTCAATTATGAGTTTTTCACTATTGTAGGAATACATTCATATTGGGAAATTAATTTAAATTAAATTAATTATAAATCAAAATCTTGGCAGTTAAAGTTGGTCAATTTAAACGATTTTGGGCTCATTCGATAGAGAATTCAAAATTAGCTGGAGTTTATTATTGGTGGTACTATTTTATCGCATCCCTGGAGCGAGATAACTCGGCTTTAATTAAACTTATCTAAATTCATAAATAATACCCTCACATTAAAGTCGAGTTATCTCGCTCCAGGGATGCGATAAAATAGTACCGCCAATAAAAAAGTCCAGCTAATTTCGAATTCTCTATCGAATGAGCCCAAAATCGTTTAAATTGGCCAATTTTAACTGCCAAGATTTTGATTTATAATTAATTTAATTTAAATTAATTTCCCAATTTCGAATGTATTCCTACAATACATGAAATTCGAACAGTTTAATAAATGCTTTATAATATTTTTTTGAATCTGTTTCAAAGCATTTTGTATTCATCTATTAACAAAATCTTAATTTCATTATAAAATCAATTTTTTTGTATAAAATTTAAGTAAAAATTACTTAATTTATCCAATCCTATTATATAAGTTAGTATTTACAGTTTATTAATTTAAATCTTATGATTTTTTTATCCACTTATAAATTGCGAGTTTAAATAATTATTATATATGAATTTTTAATGTACAATTAATAAAAATTCACTTGCCCGGATCTTCCCCCAAGATTTTATAGTGAAAGTTATCCTAAATATTAATTTCTCGATAATTTTAACAATCTTTGTTTTCATGAACGGTCTGATGTTTATTTAATATTTTGTGTACCTTATCTCTTTATGATTTAGGATAAAGTACTAGATCTTAAATATGAATGATTTCATTTTTCAAGCTATTCCAGCATTACATTTAAAATCAAAGCAATTGATTAATTAATCATAAGATCATGGAAACAAAATATATAAATGAAAGAAATTGCAAAATTTACAAGTGCCTCATTGTCCATTTTGCATCCATAGTGTTTGCACCAGATGAAATTTGGAATAAAGTAAAATTAATTGTCTTAATTATTTTATATAATTATAAGAAGGTGTCTCAAAATACTATTACAGTCCAAGATATGATAAAAAACAATATTACCTTGCCAAAAATAACATCAGTTATTATGCTAATTATAATTAAATATGTTTGTAATTAAAATCTTTTTAGAATTACTGATTCCTAGTTGATATCCAATATTTTCCATAAAAATCTGAATATTAAGTTGCATTCCATGAATGTAATTTATTAGATTATCACTTAAGTTCCTATTTAAAATACCCATTTCATTTTAAAATAATTGTAATCAAAATCTGAATCAATATTATTATAGACATTTTAATATCATGACACTATTTTATATAAGAATTTCATTTTAATGAAATATAAAAGTACAATAATATTATTTCAAGCTGAGTGAATAATTATCCTTGATTATTTAAGAAAATTGAATCATCTGAATTGAAATAAAATATTTATAAAATCTTATACATTTATTAAAAAATAAAAATTCAAACTAAAAAGATAAACATGATATAAATGAAGCTTAACCTCTCTTATGAGAGTTGCCAAAATCTTTTGGTCCCTAAACTCAACATTTTTACAGATAAAAAAGAATAAGATTTTGACCTTTGGGGCTTAAACTATAAAAGTCTAGAGCTATATTGTGGAAAATGTTAAGAACCAAGAGATCAAAATTATATAAGGCTGACATGAAGGTTCTAATAATAATCTATTTTAGTATTAATTCTTCACAAATCAGTAAATAGAGCAGAAATTTGATCATAATTACATCACACTTAAGCCAGATATATCATTAAACTCACATACAGATGCAGAAGCAGTATATTATAATAAAATACTAATTAATTTCAACTACAAACCTAATATAATCCAACTTTATAGATTGGTAAAATAGAAAAATATGAATTAGTAGAGAAGGAACTTAAGAAGGGAAGACATCCCATCTCATATTATTACTGAGAATAGTTAATTTCAATAGAACCTTTAAAGCCAAGTTCAAGCAAAGAAAAAAGATAAAAGTTTGATGCATATCAGATAGTACTCATCATCAATTTAAGAGATATCTTAGATGCAATATAACAAAAAAGAGTACACTTAAAAGACAACGAACTAATAATTTACGATTTAAAACATACTGAGACATAATTGCTAAAAAATTGGTATTAATATTTTGAAATAAAGAAGAAAGTGAAGAAAATTGGATAAAACTTAACTTAATACCTCAATCAAAATATTTGAAGAAATTATCTCAGATATACAGAGTAAACTACTTGAACATATTTAAAAATGATTACTAACTCCAAAGAATAAATTAACAAAACATTTTCTCTTTAGCCATACAAACTAAAACCTTTATTGGCTTCACTAAGACCCAAAGCATAAGGAAAAAGGTAGACAGGAGTTACTCCTTTCTATCAAAGGACTTAACTTTATAACAAGTTCTTTACTAAAATAAGTTTAAACTCATTGATTACCCTCTTTACAAAAGACCTTCTTACTATTTTAAAGACAAAGAAAAATACAAATTTAAAGTCTTCAGCATGAGCTACCAAACAGACTGAATTGATAAATATGAAATATTTTCGTAAAAAGAAATATCCTATTTTCTAAAGCTCAGCTTATGGATGAAAAGGTTGAAATTGCTAAGTAATGCAGAGCCTAAATAATAAGCATTATTTATGCTAATTCATCATAACCCAAAAGCATTTGGTAAACCTCTTACCTGTAAATGCTGAAATTTCAAGCTAACTGGAAACAACTTCCCAAATCAATATTGATATCAAAGATCCCAAGTTTAATCTTGAATAACTCTAAGATAAGTAAATCTATTATGATTGTAATTAGGTGATAAACATCGAACAACTTTTTAAGAAGCAAAAATAAATCTATAAAGAATACAAAAAATCAATAGATAATAAATGGAATTTAACAAAATGAGTTTAACACTAGCGTACCAATATATAATTACAAAATTAATGATCCCTGAGGTCTTAATGTGATCATGTTATTATTAGTATAATTTTGATTTACTATATTCAGAAATTTATATATATATATATATATATATATATATAAATTCATGTTAAAATATTTTAATTTATTTCACTTTTTAATTATATATCGATCTTAGATTGATTAATTTACTTTATTTATTCATTTAGAAATGAATAATAAGAATTACAACAATTATTAAAACATTGAATATGTTTAAGTTTGGGTTTTATTATATTTTATCAGAAAAATTAAAACTTTTATATTAGGGGAAATTAATATCTATAAATACTCTCAACATTTTTTAAATTAAAATAATGTAATATATAATTGAAATTAAATAATTGATTTATCTAAAATAAATATTTGTAATAATTAATTTATGAATAGATGAATTAATTATTTACCTAACTGATGTTATGCTATATCTTGGTTGTTCATTTTGTCTAGCATCATAATAAAGAAAAAATAGAAATAATAAATTTAGTTGAGAAAATACTAATGATCAATCATTTAAAACCAGATTTAAGGAAAGTTAATATTGTTTCCATTATTATATGTCTTTCAATTAAAAAGGAGCTTAAATTATTAAGCTATAAATAGAATTGTTTATATACATTGGATCATGTATTGTTACAAATAAAAATACTTACAATTTAAAATGTAGATATTAGCAAATTTATGGTATTAATTAAGTACAGTTAGCTTGTCTTAGTTGCTTATTTAATTTCCTAGTTTATTTCGAATAAGAAGCCCAATAGTCTTCTACTGATTTATTATCCAAACTGTATTATAAGTTGGGTAATCATCAACTTAGAATTCATTATTGAATGTTGTAATTTACTTATTTATCAAGAATCATTACCTCAGAGCTATTTTAATGATTTTTTAAACTTAAAATTATTAATATTATTGACAGATTGCCTTTCTGTTTTAACTTCAAACCAATTAGTTTAGTAATTAAAGATATTTTATTTAGTGGACAAAATTCATAGAAATTTTAAAGTTTCAGAAGCACGGTAAATTAAAGTCAAATAAATTATGAATTTGTATTATAGCAACATAAATGATTTCATTTTCTAGAATTATGCCTCTGTTTCAGAGTATCCTTGGGAAATTACGCAATTCATGCGATTAAACCATTGAAGCATGTCTTTAATAAATCTTGAATGATGATCTCTTGAATATAAATATATATACTATAATAGTATTTAAATAATTATATGGTTAAAAGTTTACACTAAAATAAAAAATAAAGATTTTTACCTAATAAATCTGAGAGTAATGTCAATTGAATCATATTTAATCATTTGAATGACATGTTTTCATAATCAATTTAAATTATTATTTGAATGCCATATTGAATATTTTTAATCTTCATTAATAAAAGAATAACAAATTCGAATATTTAAATTACTCACTCTCTCAAATAAATAAAAGAATAATGTTCCCATTAAGCTAATAGCATTTCCCTTTAATAGTTCTATTGATAATCTACTCCAAAGTATGAAACTAGTTTCTGTGTAAAACAAATTATTTTGAATCTTTAACATTACAGTAAAAGTAAAAATAGAGAAAACTTTTCCATTTTAAAAACTAAATATATCACCTGAAAAATTCAATAATTAATTAAAAGCTAATAAGATTTTATTTCAAACCAAAATATATTCTTTAATATAAATATAGTAGTTAGAATATTTAAATTTTTAGTTTAATTAAATATGATACAAATCTTGTAATTGAAACTAAAGAATATTATAACTTTATTTTAAAGATTTACAAATTATGTATAGTTAGTAAATAAAAATAATTCTAATATAGTAAATTTAGCTATTCTAATTAATTTTCTAACTTATTTTATTCTAGTGAAATGAAAACAAAACTTAATTTACAAAAATCTTCCTTATATTAATTTAATCATTTTTCAAAAATAACATATTCGTTTAATTATAATACTATCTCATTAGTCTTTCTAGAAAGTAATAATAATTAGGCATTAGGGGCCAGTCGGCGGGGTTCAATCTGTCAGTTCCTAAACTCCTCGAGTTGACTTCACGCTAATGATTTCCCTGCAATTGTTGAGCGACCTAGCGTGAGTTTAGTTTCCTAGGAAGTAGAGAGAAGGATGAATGTAGTGTTCAACCTTCAACAGTGAGAAGAGGAAAGCAATAGAAGCCAACGATAAGATTTTTTCTCCCACACCAAGTTTGGTTATGAGGCTACCACAGCGAAAGGACAGAGACTACATTCTCAGCAGCGGTGGGACTTGATAAGAGTTTTCACCACCCACTTTTTAATTGTTTACAGGAAGCAGAGCTATGCGAGCTTTGCGGGAAATACTCCTCTATGTGTAGAAATGCGCCAAAAGGGGCTCTTACTTTGTATGCATCTCGGTTTGGAGTGTTGTGGAATGGGAAACGGGGGTATTTTCGGAGTTTTTTGTCTTCATGACGAAATAAGTCACGGATTGACTAGTAGACTCACCTCAGATACGTCTTCGTCACGACAAAGATTGATGGTTTGATTTTAGTATTAAACAGTGATATGCTAGATTTAATTTGAGATTTCTCATTAACTAATCATAATTATGCTGCTTTATTGGAATCATGATATGTAATAAGTTTAAATTATTTAATAAATTTATGCAAATTAATTACAACTCTTCTATTCACTCTATATACTAAACATCATCGATACTTTCTGCCTAGTTGCCAAACATGTCCCATCCAGGTATTTTATTGTGTGGTCTAGCAAAGATTTCAAGATTTGATTTATCTGGAACCAATTACTGAATATAATCATAGATTTAATTTGGCTTCTAAGAGTGCTTTCCCATGTATGCCATCATAACGCTGTCAACTTGCATATATTTGTACATATCTGAAACATCTCCTTTAATTGCAATTATGAATTCTTCATGTGCGTGAGCTGTGTATCTTCCCTATCCATGATGCAGTTTCCCGTTTTTAGTTATTTTGACCCACTCGTATCTATCAACTTACCTATAGCCATGGATTTCTAAGAATTTCTCTGCCAATTTTCTCTTTTAATTTACTATCCAGATAACTAAGACACCGCGCTCTTAAACCAGTTCTATAGGCATCTCTAAAAATTCTTCATCTGATAAAGTTGGGTATGGAAGTTTTTACTTTAGTCTCCATGGTGGGTCCATCATTATCACATCATAAAGTTGGCCTTTGCGTTACAGCATATCATCTCTGATTTATTCCCACATTTTAAGGTCTCTTACATCCCCTGTATAAATATTTGGCTCAGAAAGAAGTTTATAGGTCACCTTTTAAATTCTTTTATTTATTGTTATTAATTTATGATTTTTTGGAATTCTAATTTGGACAATAGCAGGGCCATCATATATGCCCTTTACAGTCTCCTAAGCTTTTCTTTTTATTAAAACTTTTTCATTTTAATTCTTTTTCAAGCACCTATCGATATGTCTTTTGCAGTTACTTGTTTTTTAAAAAACTTGGTTACAGTAGGGGCAAGTCTTCCCATCTATCTATTGTTTCTGCTTTTCTGATTTATGATGATCTCTGTGAAATGCGCTTATATGTTGATTGAGGGCATGTTTGCTTTCATGTGTCGACTCGCAGTATGGGCAACTCTCTAGGCTTGTATGGTCAATGATTGGGATCATTTGCTAAAAATTATTTTTTAGATTGGATAAACTTATAATTATAAACTGTTATCTTCGATATAGATGCGTTACTTACCATGGGATTGAATATTGGGCCGGAGCCAGGAGTCAGGAGTCAGGCAAGATGATTCCGGAGCCGGAAGTCAGGCTCTTGGAGCTTCTCATTACGAGTCATCTTTAAAATGCCTACAATGTTCCTAGGCATAGTTTTGTTTTCAGACTCCTACTTGATATGTTATGATCTCAAGTCGCCTCAAAATGTAAACCATTCAGTGCATTAGTTGAAGTTTTCTCAGTAATTTGTTCTGAGATAATTGACTTGTTGATTGTATCAATCATGATAAAAGAGAGAGAATAATTAATACTTTGTCAGAGCTCCATCTGAGGTGCCATCTATTGACATTTTAAAAATAATAAGTAATAATAATTCATAATTATTGACTAAAATAACTTAAATTTAAGCTTTAAAGACATGAAAGCTTATTATATAATCTATTATAATATTATTGTTTAAATAATGTTTGATACATAATTAAAAACTTAATAATAATCTAATGATAAATACATAGTAATTTATACACTAATCTTCTCTATTTTCTTTTAATTATAATTTTTATAAAATAAATGATATTAATAGCAGTTTGATTCATTAACTCATTCATAATGATATTCTCATAAGCTTACATAGTCCATCTCTATGTATTAAAGTAAGAAAGAAAAAAGTTAAGAGCTTGCCTGACTTCCGGCTCCGAAATTCTCTTGCCTGACTCCTGGCTCCGGCTAAAAGTGTCTTATAATGGCGTTTTATGAAACTTCTTTAGATAATCTGCTTGCTTTTATTATTTTTAACATTGGTTATGATAACTTAGATTTGAAGATGACAATACATTTATTGTTATTAAAGCCTTTATTAGTATAAATTCTATTACTTTTTACTGGTAATAAAGTGGCTAGCTCTCAAACAATATAATCAGACTAGCCCTATAGACTAGCTTCAGGAAGACAATGACTACATTTAACTTATAAAATAGGGGACTTATTAGTTATTAACAAAAACTAATTAGAATTATGAACCTTGATACTCAAGTTAGGGACCATGATATCAGAGAGCTTTAAAACAAATTTAGCTCTAAGAGTGACATAATACTTTTCTTGAAATTTAATAGTAAGCATTTTTAATAATATTAGTTTTAGGGGGGTATTTTTTGCCTGCTGATGACCATATAACCATGAGATTTCTAAGAGACTTTTTAAAGGAGACAAAGATTTGCTAAAAGCAGCTGATGTAATGGCCTTCAATGTTCCATACTACTCGGAACTTTCTGTTGGAAAAATATTCCAATAGATAGAGAATGATGAAAGATTCATGAGTTTCATGAATTATTATAATGACTACAAGACACTACCAGATAGAAGGTACTTATATGGAGTCCTGGCACCTTATATCCACAATTTCTAAGAAACTTGGTCAAAAATGCCAATAGAGTGAGAAATATTTCTGATGCAGAGGAAGAGAAAAAGAATTAAATTTAGATAAGAGAGGATATATTCAAGAAAATTCAGCAGGAGCCATTCTTCTCAAGTACCTTATTTATTTTGAATAACCATTATTATAGAATAAAAAGGAAAAGCTTTACAATATATGAAGCAGAAAATCTAGCCCAGAAAGCAGAGATAGAAAAGATAGTTCAATGAATTGAGCCAGAGCTTTGCTGACTTTAAGCAAGAAAGTGAACTTGGAGAACCTAAAAATGTGATGAAAGAGGACTTAGACAAGATGTAGGCAAAGACAGGAAAGAGAGCCTATGGTGATGTGGACATGGAATGAATTGCAGTGTTTATAACTAATTATTCAATTATATAATGTTCAATATATCAAGATATAAAGTCTTTCATTATTCTAATATATCGCTTAATAATTCTAACAATTGTCATGGTAGAAACACTTTCTATCGACTTCCTGATTAATCTTATGTGTTAATTTTGGCTTAACCAAAATTTAATCGAACCAGCTCTTGCTTATAATGGTGCTTAATTTGGGAAAACTTCTTCAATACAATGATAAAACGAAGAGTATGGCGCGTTGAACATAGCCTCCCATCCATAACTCTCGATCTTGCCTAAAACTTTCTTGCTATGGTGCGACCTTAAGTTGTCCCAAAATATCGATATATATTGTTGTGATTTCTTACTTCTAAATACTCGATCATTGTAACTATGTCCTCAATTTTTATTGACTTTGACTTGATATAGTAGCCTTCTAACCCTTTCTCAAGACTGATACAAACGATGGCGACTTACGTCTGTAACTTCAGCCCTTCCTTATAGTTCTCAAAATTTATCCCAGGCTTTGCCCATGTCTTAGCCTCAACTTTATAGGGCTTGAAGACAATTTCATCCATATATAAAATTTTAACCCCATCGTTGATCTTGCCACATAGATCAGAAAAGATTTAGAAT
>ARYC01009648.1:0-17077 GCA_000711775.1 Oxytricha trifallax | reverse complement strand
TCAATTGCAACAAGTTCATATATCAATGAGAGGCATTATAAAATTGACCATAACGTTGTAGGTTGACGGAGAGAAAGTTCTTGACTGATTCAAATTATGATCTTCGTTCTTTGCATTAATTAACTGGTCTATTAAGAAATGGGGCGTCGATCGATGTCCAAATTTCTATCAAAATAAATTTTCTCTATTGTGCACATCAATTGCAACAAGTTCATATATCAATTAGAGGCATTATAAAATTGACTATAACTTTGTAGGTTGACGGAGAGAAAGTTCTTGAATGATTCTAATTATGATCTTCGTTCTTTGCTTTAATTAACTGGTCTATGAAGAAATGGGGCGTCGATCGATGTCCAAAATTCCATCAAAATAAATTTTCTCTATTGTGCACATCAATTGCAACAAGTTCATATATCAATGAGAGGCATTATAAAATTGACCATAACTTTGTAGGTTGACGGAGAGAAAGTTCTTGAATGATTCAAATTATGATCTTCGTTCTTTGCTTTAATTAACTGGTCTTTTAAGAAATGGGGCTTCGATCGATGTCCTAATTTCTATCAAAATAACTTTCTTTTTTTTGCACATCAATTGCAACAAGTTCATATATCAATGAGAGGCATTATAAAATTGACCATAACTTTGTAGGTTGACGGAGAGAAGTTCTTGAATGATTCGAATTATGATCTTCGTTCTTTGCTTTAATTAACTGGTCTATGAAGAAATGGGGCGTCGATCGACGTCCGTCCAAATTTCTATCAAAATAAATTTTCTCTATTGTGCACATCAATTGCAACAAGTTCATATATCAATGAGAGGCATTATAAAATTGACCATAATTTTGTAGGTTGACGGAGAGAAAGTTCTTGAATGATTCTAATTATGATCTTCGTTCTTTGCTTTAATTAACTGGTCTATGAAGAAATGGGGCGTCGATCAATGTCCAAATTTCTATCAAAATAAATTTTCTCTATTGTGCACATATATTGCAACAAGTTCATATATCAATGAGAGGCATTATAAAATTGACCATAACTTTGTAGGTTGACGGAGAGAAAGTTCATGAATGATTCAAATTATGATCTTCGTTCTTTGCT
The DNA here is from genome assembly GCA_000711775.1 of Oxytricha trifallax. NCBI lineage: Eukaryota > Ciliophora > Spirotrichea > Sporadotrichida > Oxytrichidae > Oxytricha > Oxytricha trifallax. The sequence continues at coordinate 15,980 of ARYC01009648.1, read as the reverse complement.
TTAATTAACTGGTCTTTGAAGAAATGGTCGTCCACTATTTTATTACAATTCTTATCGACTGCATATTTATAAAATAATCTTTTAATATATTTCTCATTATTTTTCTATTTTTATCTGTCTATTTGAATATGTTGAAATATTTGATCACATATTATATTTACACCACCATAATTAAATATAAGTAACAAAATCCCAATAAATTTATTTTATGAGATACTCCTTCTTTTTGTAATTATAGTGGTTATAATAAGCCGAGGTTCAGCAAAGTTATTATAAATAGCAAAAGTACAAATGAATACTTTAAATTACAAATAGTATGGAAATATATAAACATTATTTTAAAAGGAATTATTAACGTATCACAATTACTCAGATAATACTAATTATAATTTAAGTTAGTAATTAAAATATATCTTAAAATAAAACTCATTATTCCATATAGCTAATTTGTACACATTAAATTGCATCTTCATGAATTTAAGATTGTGTTAATTATTCTTAACTTTTATAGATTTAATTTTCAATTATTATAGAATGAATCTTTACAAGTCAAAATATCATTTATTAGCAGTAAACTTTTTGAATTCTTTTGTATAGGCTTTTATATTTATATGAATTCATTTGCTATTCGATTCTGAAAATTGAATATTGTTTATGCATTAAGAAATAATGCATAAACAAGATTTACTCAATGATCAATCTCGAAATAATAAATACTATAAATTTACAAAAAAATATTCTTTAACTTCTTATTAAAATTTTTATAGTGTACAGAAATTTAATAATTTTAATAAAATTTATTGGAAACAAATTGCATATCACTAATCCTATACATTCGCACGCCAATTCATCTCTGCAATCATTCCTTTATAAAAAATTTGTATATCGCTATTATAAGTTATCAATGAATCAAAAAAGCTATTTGACTTACTGATGATATTTGATAGATTAAACTCAATGGTATGCGTTTGAGAAGATTTAAATCTTATAAATATGAAAATGTAAGTATGTATTTGAAACAAATTATAAATTAATCAATAATCTCAAAGTGAAATGAATGTATGGAATTAAATGTTAACTTAAGCAAGATAAGTTTTGCTCTACTCACAGGATTTTTGAAAGGAGGAAATGAAAATTTTAAGACCTCAAAGCAAAAAGAGCTTGTTAACAGAACTAAACCAGATTATGGTAGACAATGGTGTAGGTGTATTGCTATCAAACAGCCTTATAAGAGAAATGAAATACCTAATTAATTTATGTAAAATTAATCAATTTTCTTTTGTTAACTGAATATAATTCTTTGGTTATATGGGGAAAAAATGAAGAAAAAATTCAGCCAGTAAAGGCAAAGTAATGAGAGTGAAGGAAGAGATAAAATGTATTTCTCTTATTATTTTAGGAAGAACTGCAGCAGAGTGAATGTAATAGACTTTTTTAGATGATAATTTCTTATTTTCATTGTTATTAGTTAATTGAAAATCTCTAATTACTCTATGAATCCTACCTCATTGTTAATTATAAGTTTCATTTAATTTCTTTCTTTCGCTGCTATTCATAAAACTTACTTCCTCCAAGAAATTTTTCATTCTTGGAGGCTGATCTTCTAGTTTGAGAGATCTTTAGAGTAAGTCTCCATTTATATTATTTTTAATATTAAAATTTAATTACTAATTTTTTTTCTATATTAGACAATTATTTTGATGATTATCTCGCGGGAAAAATATTTTTAAGTATGTACGTCGATAATTTTTTCTGATAATTTTCATGTATTTTTCAGCAATTTTGATAAAAACATTCCTAATTAACTTTGAATAATTCTTGATAGATTTAGGTATATTTTAGGAGGATTCAGAATAATGTTCTTTTTTTCAAAAAAATAATTTTTCCCTAAAAAAATCATCTAAGGATTCAAAAAAAGGCACCCAAAAAAAGCAAAAAATATTAGTGATAAATCCTTTTGGAACTATGATAATCAAAATGGATTTTTGAGATTCCTGAATTAAGGTAAGTAGAGATAAAAAAATGTGATTAAAAAAAAAGTTTTTTTTAAAAATTTAATTAAAAACTGGGCAGATAATATATCACCAGCCAAGAATGGTGTTTTGACTCTATTTTATAAAACTTAAAATAAATCATAAATTATATATAGAGAAATCACAGTCTTCCAGACATGATGTTTCAACTTTGAACTCCTAAAAGTTTTTTGAAGGTGTTGAAAGTGATGATTGTTGTTTCGTTGCTTCACTCTGTAAGATTACCATAAAATTTATGATATTATTTAGCAATTTAATATGAATTTATGGGTGTTGTAGTCAATTGCGAACTGGGTTATCAATTGCGAACTGTGAGTGTCAATTGCGAACTCCAGTGTCAATGCGAACTGTGGTAACAATTGCGAACTATAATAATAAATTTGAATTTTATATGCGAGAGCTGGCAAAATAAATAAAAAAGCAGGGTCTTAGGCGTGCAGCCCCTAACGGGGTCACAAGGGGCAGAGCCCCTTGTTATTGCAATGCGATAAAAAGTAATTGCAGGGGTCTAGGGGGCGGCAGCCCCCAGTGGGAGGGGTTTCGGGTGAGGGCAAAGCTCTCCCCCGAAAAACCCATTTGACCTCTTTTGTCAGTAAATTGATGTAATTAGTTTAAAATTTAATCGTTAAATATTCATATATTATTAATATTTAATGTCTGTTAGATATAATATTAACGGTCTTATGAATTTTAAAATTATGCTAAGTTTCTTCTCCATAGAGCTTCAAATAAATATGGTTCTATTTATTCTGGGTTTCCTGGTAACGTATTATATACATGTTTGATATGATATTTGAGGACTGCCCATAATCCTTCTATTAAATTGCTATGTTCCATTCAAAACCCCAAAACCCCTTAATGAGGTTTATAAGTGCTTTAAATTGTAGGGAATTTGTTAGGGTTGGGGTTATTAATTAAATGCGAGACAAAAATTACAAGCTTTTGGGGTCTATTTATGATGAAGAGTAAATAGATTTAGTGTTTAAACTGCTTTAAGGATGTGATATGTTTAGTGAATAAGTCAAACCAGTACTAAACTGCAAGTCTATTGCAATGCTCTTAAAGCGTAGTCCATCAACTGTTCGCTCTCACTGCTTGAAAGCTGTGTAATTAAAGCAATAATAGCTGAATTCTTAGCCTAAGAGGAAGTCAAAGTTTCTTTAGAAGCATATTGGCTATCTTATTAATGAAACAACTTTGAAGTATTGGGCTCACTTCTCTCTCGACTAACGAGCTATTATGTTTCACCGCCAGTTTCCTGAGTTGAAGATCTCTGCATAATCTGTTGCAAACATTTATAAACGAAACGGTATCTCTTATAAAGGTGTAAATCGTATCAAGAGAGTAATTGATTTCACTCTGCCATTTTACAACAAAAACTTAAATTACATTTATAATTAAATACAGAGAGCCTAATAGAATAATATTAAGTTCATTCATGCTGACGAGGCTGTGTTTACCTTCAACACTTTCATCTAGAAGTCTTGGTATAAGAGGCATAGTAATATAGAAGTATATGACTGGGAAGTCAAGGTATAAACAATGGCAATTCTTGGAGGTATTAGCGAGGATGCTGGTTTAGAAACTTATGTGATTCATCCTCGCTCTATTAAGACAGAGCAGTATATTAAGTTCTTAGAGCAGCTGAGAGAGAAGTACCCTGAATAAGAGATTATACTGTTTGTTGATAATCTTTCAGTTCATAAGACAAAAGATACAAGGAAGAGTTATTAACAACTTAGAATAACGCCAGTGTTCAACGTACCTTACAGTCCATAGTTTAATGGAATTGAACTCTACTGGGGTATACTAAAAGGTCATTATAATAAACTGCTGCTATACCACCTGATGCATGACCTACCTATTGATACAGTCGATTTTATAAAAAGTTCAGCTCAGAGAGTTGATAATTAGTTGGCATAAAAGTGTGCTAAAGAAGGGAGAGTGAATGTATATAAATAAGTTTTGTAGTTAAGTTAATGAATATATAAGTCAATTTAAAACTCTTTCGTGAGAGCTGGCTTCTCTTTCTTTTCTTCTACTTCTTGCTTACCTCCTCCAAGGTTTCTTCTCTTGCTGCCAGTTCCAGCATCTAAGTTCATTGACTCTGGCGGCTAAATATTTGAATAAAGTCTCTTGCTAACTTCATACTTTGTCTGCGACTTTCGCTATCTGTGAAGCTTGCTCTATTCCTTCATCAAGAAGATGCCAGTACCAGATTTTTCTAAAGAGTTTAACTTCAAATCTTACTTGAAATATAAGGGTGCTTCTGCACTTCTGATAGCCAGCTCTCACTTATCTTGATCCCTTGTTTGTCCTTATCTTCTGAAGAGATGCTGTACCTTTTCTTATGAGATTCTTGATAAATAATTTCTTTCAAGTAATCACCTTTAATTGTTGCAAGAATGCCAAAGAAATAGTTTCTTTCAGGTAGCTTATTTGACAACTGCTTCTTAGTACGCAGGTACAGCGAAACCTGGGTCATTCATAGCAACATCAGATAAGTTAGTCACTGAGATTTCTGGATAGTTTGGGATCTCTGCAAACTTTACATCTTAAGTTTTCAATGCTTTCTTCTCTTCGCAGAGTATGGCTCTTAAAAATGAAATTTTAGTACCTTCCATCGTTGGCAGGAACAAACCAACTACATAATCAAGATTAGCCACTTTGATTTCATTACCTTGCTGCACCAGGTAGCGATGCAAATCCATCCTTGCTTCTAAATCTTTGAATTAATTCTTGTGCTTGCACTATTTTCATTGCATCATTCATTGACTCCATCTTGTTTACAGATCTAAGAAATGATATTCAAATTTAAGTTTATTGATTTCATTATTTACCTCTGTAAAACATACTATTAAATATGGGCATCCTATAGGAGGTCAACCTCTAAGAAGGATATGGAGAAGGTTTTGAGAACTGGTTTCAAATTTGAGAGATGGATATCAATTTCTACTGTTATTGTTCCATATTTTTAAATTTAATTTGGTACGTACTTAATTAGGAGCAGCTCCTAAAATGCTAGTACTTAATTAGGAGCATTAATTAATGCTAGTACTTAATTAGGAGCACCCTAATTTTAATCATAAAATCATAAAATACTTCCTAAAGCAGTACGTACTTAATTAGGTGCACTCAAATCGGTATGTACTATAATTAACTTATTATTGAAAGTAAAAATGGTTTCTTCCTCATCCATATTTAGAGCTGGATTGTCTCTTAATACTTATATTTCTTCTCTAATACTCTAAGAACTTCCCTTGAAACTTGTAGGCTTGCAAAGCTATCATATAAGCTCTCAGTTATAGAGGCAGTTTTATAATTTTAAATTCAAATTTAAATATGAGCGCTAACATTTTAAGAAAAACAACAGCACTTCCATCAAACTAAATGAGACTTAAATTTGGCAGCAATAAAAAGTGTGATAGCTGTGAGATGAACTCTCATAAGGAAACTACCTGAGCTATCACTTGAGGTCTCTGTTATTAAAATAGAAATTAATAATAGAAAATAAATAAAAAACAAGTGTGTGGGAGACAGAGAGGAGGAGAAAGGTATTAATGATATTCCTATACAAACTGAAGAAATAGAAGTATACTCTTGTGAGCTGTGTGAGAGAGATTTCGCTCATAAATCAAGCTGGTATAGACATATTAAGGAGCATAGAGAAGCCAAGCCTACCGTATACTTAAAGCACGACAAAATCGATGGGAAGTATGATTGCTTTGAGTGCCATAAGTAGTACTCTCATACAAGAGACTTGAAGAAAAATCTTTTAAAAGCTCACAAAAAAGACATAGAAATTGAAAAGCATGAAGTTAAGTTGAAGCTTCTCAACAAAAGAAAATCGAGGGAATATTCTAAAGCGGTAGTGCCTGAATAAGCTAGTGAGTTAGAGTACGTAAAGAAGGAACGTAACCAACTAACCTCTGAAATCACAAAAATCATGATCAAAATTCAATACAAGAAAATACCAGTTCTTGCGTAGATAGATTTAGATACTTCTCTTTAAAGTTATCTTATTCTAGAGGACTCCTTTGATAAGAAAGTTATCAATGATCATCAATACGCATACAAGGTGTATCCCTTCACTATCTCTTAAGTGATGATAAATATTAGATGGACTTTACAAATGAGTATCAAGTACTCACTCAAGCAAAGTTTAAAGAGTGTAGTTACTTAATCATGCTAGATGCTATTCTCCTTGCCAAAGATCATGTTGCTTTCAGACTCCCACTCTATGAAATTACTCTAAGAGATTTCATAACAGATCAAATTAATCATAAGTAACTTGGATAAATAGCAACTCAGACCATACAAGGCATTAAAGAGCTTCTCAATTTAGGGTTTGTTCACAGAGATTTAAAGCCAGAAAATATTATTATAAACTTTTCTCCAGTAAGAGTAGCAATAATCGATTTCAACAGAGCCTAAAGAGTGAAGTGTCAAGGCTTGGACTGTAATGGGAACTCAGGGCTATTATCCAGAAAGAGTAGACTGGAGAGATGGTGACTTTTAGTGGGATGTGTGGGCTTTAGCAGCAATAATAATAGAGTGCGATATGCCTCGCAACGATTACTACTCTGCAAAGTGCGAGAAAGATTCTAAGTAAAGAATCAAGTAGTTTATAGACAAAACCAAAGTATCTCAATCAATAAAACATATGGCAGAATCAATAATAATAAAACTAAACTCAAGATCAGACATATCAATAGAGCAGATAGAGTTGTGGTTAAGTAAGATAAACTTCAGACCTCTCCCACATGATCCAAAAGTGCATTTTGAGTGATTAAATTAAATAAATTTACTATAAATTTCACATTAAAACCTATTAATAACCCCAACCCCTAACAAATTCCCTACAAATCAAAGCACTTATAAACCTCATTAAGGGGCTTTGGGGTTTTGAATATGGTTAGTCATAGCATTAAGTCTTTTTATGCCAATATGCTCACCGTTATTATAATAAAATTATTTTGCTATTATAGTACTATGCAATATTAATCTTTCGTAAATATTCACATAATATCACTCATTCAACGACACTGAAAATTGTTTAAATCATTTTTCCAAATATAATATTTCCATTTTGTATTTACGCATGTTATTAAACTCTATTATTAACTTTAAAATTAATTTCCCAATTTTTTAATAAATGGTAAAATTTGATTAAAGTAAGAATCTTTGTTATAATTCAAACTAAACCTTGAAAGAATTATATTTATATCGTCTTAATCCTTTGTTGTATCATAGAAAACGAGATAACATTGGTACCTGAATTCACTTATGAGGATGAAAATTTTCAATAGTCTTATAATGGTGAATTTATGAGTTTGCACTAAATGCCTTACAAAAATCTCGGAAAATTTTTGAGTCTATTGTTAATGGAAGTTTGTTCAGTTAATGGTAATCTTCAAAATCTTATTTTTATCAAACTAGCATTATAATGAAAGAAACTCAAAAACAAATGTAGATTTGAATTTTAATTTGAGAATACCATCCAGAAGCATGTTTTAATCAGGCGACGAGGCAATGTCTTTTGAATAAATAGTAAAAATGGAGTAGTGAAAGAAAAAAGCTGCATAACATCAATTTCACAAGAGTTTGTGTTTGGGCTACATTCAACACAAGTAAAACAGTGGTAGCTGAAAGAAAGCGTCTCCCTAATAAATTTAAGAAGTAATTGTTTAATTTTTTTTATTTGGGGCTATTAGATGCTTTCATTTTTATAGATCATAAGTCAATAAAAATTTGGCAGGAAAAGTGTGAGGTAACAATTTCTTATAACTAAAGATTTAGAGGTAATTAATTTATAACTACACACTAAAGTTTAAAGAGAATAAGTGGTTGAGATAGGTGACGGAGGGGAAAAAATTAAATATATTGAACTCTCATAAAGACTACTTGCCAAGCAACTCTTTATTCTCTGACCATCACTTACTAGCATTTACTTGACATCTCAACTGATAAAAAAATATTACTTATACTATCTAAGTATAAAAGAATTCTAGGAATAGTTAATTATTTTTAATGCATGTTAGGTGTAAAAACGCAAGTGATGGATCTATTTAACAAATACAAGGAGAAGAACTAATTAATATAATTGTATTTGATACTTTTAACTAATGCTGACAACCTAAATTATTTATTTATTTAATTAATTAAATAAATATTTGTATTATTTATGATTTATTTTTTTTTTATATAAGAAATTAATTTATTTAATAATAATAAAAAATGACAAAAATTGTCTATGCAAAAGACGGGGATTACTCATAAAATTGGTTATTTACAAAAGACATTTTTTAAATTAATTAAATTCAGCAACAAGTTCATGAAGATCCACGGAAGTGACAGGACAGAAGACTCATATGACAAGAGAACTGAAAGTAAACAACACAATAATATAGGAAAGATGAAAGCAAATATAAAGGTTAATATATTGATGGTAACGTTAGACATCGATTTCATTATTGTCATTATGAATATTAATACTTATATTATCAATAAAAGTTTTCTTCATATTTTTCATAATTCTTTTATTCTACTTTAAAAATTCCTTCAACTAAAATAAATTAAAACCGTTAATAATATGTAAATTAACTTAAAAAAGGAAGTAAATTTGATATAAGCAAAAAAGACTCACCCTGTCTGCAAAGTTATGTCAACAAAATTATCGAGTAAAAATTGCTGATACCTTCGTTTTCTATTTAATTTATGGGAACTTTATAGAATTTTAGAATTATTGTTTACCAATATTCTATATATATATATATATATATATATATATTTCTAATCTATAATAACTATATTTCTAACTACTAGTATGGACTTTCATATTAAACTAGTAATATAAGATTATCAGAGTTTCAATTGCTTGTAATATTAAGTTTATTAGGAAGCAGTTGATAGAGCAAGCATCTCCAACGTTAATCATTCTAAGTGCGATTCAATAGCTGAGGTTGAGAAACCACTTAAGTTCGTTGAGAAATTCAATAATTTAATGATAATAATATTAGATCATCATTTGCTGTGCGCAGATAATTAATTGATAGCTTTAATATCATTACTAAACAATCTTCATTCATTATTAAATAATTAATATATAAATACCTTAACGTACTTTAATTATTGATCATTATAGATATCTTGCTATGAAAACTGATGATAATATATATGAGATTGGATAAAAAGTATAAGTAAGCAAAAAACGCAAGTTAATCAATAATGAAAACGAAAGAGCTGCAAACATAAATAAATGGACAACAAATACTTCATATTAATAGTAATATTAGAAAATATTTACTTCAATAAGAAATCTTTTATTTTAATCATCTCGGTAAGTGAGTGTATATAAAAAACTTACAAAAGTAAGTGCTATTTATAGAAAGCTATGCTAGATAGATTTCAAGCTGCATAGGAAGGAGAAGATAGGTTAAAAATTGTTTATCTTTCAAATATTTTTAAGTATTAATAAATTAATATTAATTTTAAATTCCAAGATCAATAGTGGCCAATGTATTTATCATCAAGCTTTGACCTTTTAAAACGTTGAAGCTAGACGTTAATTTTAAAATGATTAATTAATATTTATGAATAATCTTTAATTCTAAATGGAATTTTAATAAATCTAAAATGATTGAGAATAATATTCTATATTGACGCTTGAACTATTTTATGTCCATTAATTTTGATAAAGGAATCAATATAATGCACCTTAAAATTTCAAATGGATTTATTTATAGATCATTAAGGATTTAAAAACTATATAAGGAAATAAAATAAATATACTTGAAACTTATCTTAATTAGTAATTTATGTCTTTTAATAGTTATTAACATATAACTTAATTAATTACAATAGTTGCTTCTGATTAAATTATTAATTATGTTAATTATTCATAATTTCAATACTTATTAATTGAAAACAAACATCAAGTCTCTTACTTCCACAGATTAGTTTTTATCTATTAATATTCTACAAAATAATTCATTTAGTTGAGAGTGAAATTGTTCATCTTCAAATATCATTAGAAAGAATAATTTGAATTCAAATTTTCTCTGCATTATTAATTAAAAAAATTCTCTACCAACTTGCCATTCAAGTAGTATTAGACCAAGGAAATAAATATCCCAAATAATGGCCCACTTTTTAATTATAATTATGAGTTTAAATATGGATTGTTGGTGTTTGGTTTAGAGTATGAAGTATCTTTTGATCTTATTGCATATTTATATGTTCCAATAAATATTAGGAAATCTGGATCATTTTAAATATAAAAAAATTCCGGTTTCAGATCTCTATGCACTACCACATAATAGTCTCATTATTGATAGTTCTAGTTATTTTTTATTTATATTATTATTCATCAGGTATCTCAAATCGTGATTATAATTTTTCGTTACTAAAGTCATCTCATCTTGGTAAAATGCTACAGCTATAATTTAATTTTAGTGATTTTTATTGAATCATTTATAAAATCTTAAATTTTCAAAATCATTCCAAATTTCATCAAGAAATTTTTTGATTTTTTATAAAATCTTAAATTTTAACTTTCTTAAAAACTTTATTTTGATCCAGTTAATTATAAACTAATTCAGATGCTCCTTCAATTAATTATTTAAAATTTCTTGACATTATTTCTTGGTAGAGGCATTCAGTCATAATCCTAGATTACTTATTATATTCAATTCTGTCTTTTTAATTAAATGAAATTACTCCTCTAAGTCAAAATCTTTTAAGTCTTACTCTAATCCATTTTAGTCAAAAATTTAAAGGTATTTGTTTTTTATATAGTATTGTTTAAATTATTCAAAATAATTTATAGGAAATTATACATCGTTGTTACTTTGACAAGTATGATACAACTCAAGAATCTTCGCACTAAATATAAACTATAAAATAATTAATTAAATTTTAATACTTACCTCGGGCTTCACATTTAACAATTTTAAATAGTTTAAATTATGATTGAAGTAATGATCTATCAATTGTTATCTTTGTTCACAAAGTTAGAATCACAGTCATCAACTTTGCCCTTGTATAAATTATTTTCTTTTGCTAATTTTCTTTAGCGTTTTAACTCAATTTTAAAATGCCTTTCTTGATCTTTATAGAATAATTTATGAGTGAAAATTATATTGCATTTTTCACAATTAATCAAGTATGTAGGCTTTTTTTTTAATTTGGGTCATATTTGTTTTATCAACACCATAATTATAATTTTTCCTCATTAAACTTGAGTTCCTCAATGCCTTTCAAATGAGTTTACTATTGTTTTTTATTGTAATATTCGTTTATATTTCTCAGTGAACTTGACCAATTTTTGCTTAATAATATAGACTCTGATTATAAGTGAAGCTTGATTTAGATAGTTGTTAAATTTTTAAAAAAAATAATTGATTAATTTTTAATTATAATTAAAATTCCTCGAGATACACTAATTGAAAACATTGTATCGAGAGTCATTAATTTTAATAATGTAATGCTAATCACAAAAATTATAATAAATAATAATTTTGTTTGAAAATCATATTTAATGCAATTATTTAGTATTTATACAATAAACTTTGCTGATATTTATTTTTACTATGATATCTCTGCCAAACAAATAATACTAATTTTACTCAGAAAATACGAGAATGAATTAAGAAATTGACACTTTATTGGCGGTAATAATAATTAATTAGCTTCATGAGTAAGTGGAATAAAAAGTCAGATAAGCATTAAAATTCTTATCATATATAAAAACAATTTTATTTAGATTTAACAATAACTCTTAGACTCTAATTTGAATCATGAATTTCTAATTTAGCCTATTTTTCACCACTAATAATAATAAAAAATATAATACTAAGCAATTTAATTATAATTATTAAAAGATTCTATTAAATTCTATTAAATTTTGATTGAGTTCAACAAGATTAGTGATGAATTCTTAAATATAGACCTATACTACCTAAATAATTGACTAAAAATTATGGGAAGGAAAACTATTATCCAAAGATGATTGGTATAATTTTACAAAATACCATTGTAAGTTTTTATATATTTTAATTTTAATTTAAAGGGATATAGTTTACCATCATACAAGAACATGACAATTAGCTTCATTAAAGACTTTTTATAAGTCAAAAATGTTAATCAAACAAAAAGATTTAATTATAATAGGGGTCCCGCACTACCCTGAATTAAAATTGAGAATATTTTTAATAAAATAAAAAAGATGCTAAAATATTGAGACATTTTAACCATTATAGTGATTCCAAGACTCCACTTGAAAGAGAATTCTTTTTTAGGGATGTCTGTACTTTAGCCTTAGTATTTAACTGACATCGTTAAGGAGTAAAATAAAATTAGGTATCGTAATAGGTTGATGAATCTCAAAAATAAGCAATAGCAATACGAGTTGAAATATATAATGAAATTGTGGATGATCCTTATTTCTCAAGTAATTTATTCATTTTTAATTTATTTTTATATAGGATAAAAGGGTAAAGCATTATCAATGCTCAAAGTATAATCCAAGTAAAGGAAATAAATCTTAAAACAACGAACTATTTATGATTTACAAAAAAAGTTTGAAAACTAAGAAGAGGAAAAAAATGGTGTTTTAATAAAATTAGGCTTAAACACCCACCACCTCATAGAATGCTAAAAAGTTCCAATTTAATTTATGAATAATTAAAACTATATAAAGTAATTTAATTTAATCTTTAAACTCAATCATAAAAGAAATCAAGTATAAATTTATTCATGATTCTATATTATCTAGTGATAATATTTTTTTCATTTACAGGTGTGATACTGATAAACTTCATACATTGTTTGTAAGTCAGAGTTGATAAATAACAAGGGGTAAAAACTTGAATATTCATTTATGGTGAAAATTTCCCCATGCAGTTGTGAAAAATCCCCTCGTTTTTTTACTTCTTAACTTAACTTTATGAATTAAGTTTCCTTTACTGTTTCTAATTTATCACAAAAACAAATGTTCAAGCTCTGAATATTCAGAAATATTAATTAACTACAAAGAATCATCCTATTCTACAAACTAATAAACACAAATCTCAATAAACTATAATTGAAAACAGCAAATAGTATCAGAATTTATTTCAAGAACTTGAAACGTTAGCAACGAATGGTCCAGTATCATCAGAAAATTTCAACTGCAATATCTGCAATAAAAAATTCAAAAACTTTAAGTCAAGAGCAAATCACTGGAGTAAACCTAACTTATGCAAAAAACTACATCGGATTCAAAGAGCTGAAGAACTCCTGTAAAAGCTAGAATGCATAGGATGTAAGTACATTTCAAGCTAGTTAGATTACTGTTTAATACATATGGCTCAATGTAAATTTGTTGATTAAACTTTAATTCTTGGGAAGTAGTATTTAAGCGAACAAAAAGTACTTGAGACTTGTAGCTACTTTTAAATGAAGATTTTAAAGTATGACAAGGACCCAAAATTAAATGAGCTATAAATTCCAAAACATATATTCGAAGTAAAAGGAGATCATATTTGTAAAGCATGAGAGGACAAGTTTAAGTAGAGCTTGACTTAAGGATAATCAATAAAATTACGAGCTGATGTAAGAAATGATGTCTTTTGGTTTAATTTGCACAAGATCATGCTAAGATTAACTGGTTCTCTTTCTCAGTTGTTTTTGAAGATAATCCATGAAAGGGCCATAATCATAGACTTACTAACATTTACCAAACTACAGATTGGGATAGATACCCCTTTCATCGATGTAACAGGAAAGAGTCCTCTTTTATTGGACACTTTGTAATACTTAGATAGAAGGAGTTAATCACCTAAAATATAATGGCTATGTAATAATAAATACTCTGGTTTAGGTTAAGCTCTCAACAAAAGGAAACTTTATTAACAGCAAAAAAATTGAACACTCAAAAGAGTTTTTTCTCATTGGTGTCAAAGGTAGGGTTGATTATGAAAAAATAAATAAAATTCCTGAAATAATTCGGGCTTAGAGAACTGTACATTCATAAAAGCCACAAGACTTTCGGGATATCATAGACAATCTTTTCCCGGAACAGTATAGACTAGAAATACTTACAAGGTCAGATACTAATAAGGCATTTACTGTGCATGTTGGCAATGAAGTTGATAAAGATAAGGAAATGATGATAAAAAATTTATATTGAAATAAATTTGATTAAAAAACTTTAACCTTAGAAGATAAAACTTAAAGTATTTTTAATAAATTATATTAAAAATTAATGTATTATTTATAGCTTAATAGAGTTTAAGTTCTATTTAAATTTTAACTAATTTAATCTCTAAATTTATAAACATTTTTACTCTCGTGTATATTCATATTTATATTTAATTTCGTTCCCTCGATTGAAGGATGCTTGTATATTTCCTACATAAGCTTTCAAATTTTTTATTGCAATATTACCTATTTGGCATATTTGAGGCAACTATAATGGCAATTTTTCATAAAAAACAAGTCTCTGCTTTGGATATTATTTTATAATGCCTTCATAAAATCTTCCTTATTTTAAGATTAGTTAATAGGTTTTTAATCTTTCTTAATGACTGCAAAAAGTTTCTCAATGGGGCATTGTGAATTGATAGGGGCCCAAAAATAAAACAGATATTTAGTAGAGTCTTAGCTTTTGCAATGTCACAATACTCTTATGATATGTCGCATTATCGAGTAAAAATACAGTATTCATCCTCCATTCATCAGAGTTTTAGTCTAAGTAGTCAATGATTTAGAGTATGAAATAAATGAACGTTGTTGAATTTCTTTTCTTCCAATACTCTAAGTATACAAAATCCTGCCATCACTAAACCCAGCTGCAATCATGTTAACTCCATGATCAGTAAAAATATAAATATTTACCAAGAATTGTATATTAATCAAGTTTTTCTCTAAATTAATAAATTATATATTAACTAATTAAATAATTAAAACCGCGCTCCAACCCAAACGAGAGAGTAATTTGAGTTAGAGTGCGGTAGAGTGTGAATTTAATTGTATATTTAAAAATCATTAAAATATGACATATCGTTTGTAATAAATATCATTTAATTTTAATTTAATTTACTATCTGTATTGTTTAATTATAAATCATACTTATAAAATGTTTGATTTTTAAACTTTATTAATTTTAATAGCTAAAATATTGTAAAATATATATAACTAACTTATTAATTTAAGCTATATGCAATCAAAACCCCAAAACCCTTTCAGTAGTTTGATTGAGTTTTTGATTGATAAAAGTAGACTATTAGTGCATACTTTATTAGGGTTTTAATAGGGTTTATGTAGGGGTTTAATGTTTAAATGTTAGTAATTTAAGTGAGTATAACAACAGAGTTTTTTAAATATTTCACACAAACATAAGCTTAGTGTCATGGGGCAGTTCTCTGAATTTTATCTTTCTTAGTTGATGTTTGATTGTTTCTATTGTTTGTTAATTCTCTTAGTTTGGCTGATAATAGTTGAGTATGCAAGTTTTCTGACCTCCATTTATTTTATTTTTATCGAGATATTGTTTGATTCTCTGGTTAGAATCTCTCTCACCCCTGCAGCTAAAGTGTTCGTTTCTTGGCATGTCGCTCTCTATTATTATTACTGCTAGAGCCCAGATATCCCATTAAGTGTCTCCATCTCTCCAATCTTTTCTCTCTGGGAAATATCCAGGAGTGCCGTATACATTTCCTTATGGAGAGGCTTGCACTCTTTGAGCTCTGTTGAAGTCAATAATATAAACTCTAAGAGGCTGAAAGTTTATCATGATGTTCTTTGGCTTTAAGTCTCTATGAACATAACCTAGCTTGTGAAGCTCTTCGATCCCCTCAACTATCTGCTATACTATCTAGCCTATTTATCTCTGACATCTATTGTCAGATAAGAATTCTCTGTAAGTCATTTCAAGTAATGGAAGCCTGAAGGCTACATGATCTTTAC
>ARYC01009647.1:0-19258 GCA_000711775.1 Oxytricha trifallax | reverse complement strand
CTTTCTTCTCTTCGCAGAGTATCGCTCTTAGAAATGAAATTTTATTACCTTCCATCGTTGGCAGGAACAAACCAATTACAAAATCAAGATGAGTTACTATGAGTTCATTACCTTGCTGCACCAGGTAGCGGTGCAAATCCTCCTTGCTTCTAAATCTTTGAATCAATTCTTGTGCTTGCACTCTTTTCATTGCATCATTCATCGACTCCATTTTGTTTACAGATCTAAGAAATGATATTCAAATTTATGTTTATTGTTTTCAATTATATACCTCTGTAAAACTTACTATTAAATATGGGCATCCTATAGGAGGTCAACCTCTAAGAAGGATATGGAGAAGGTTTTGATAACTGGTTTCAAACTTGAGAGATTGACATCAATTTCTACTGTTATAGTTCCATTTTTTAAATTTAAATTGGTACGTACTTAATTAGGAGCAGCTCCTAAAATGCTAGTACTTAATTAGGAGCATTAATTAAAGCTAGTACTTAATTAGAAGCACCCTAATTTTAATCATAAAATCACAAAATACCTCCTAAAACGATACGTACTTAATTAGGAGCACCTCCTAAATTGGTATGTGCTATAATCAACTTATTAATGAAAGTTAAAATGGTTACTATCTCACCTATATTTAGAGCTGGTTCGTCTCTTAGCACTCTTATATCTTCTCTAACACTCTTAAAACCTCCCTTGAAACTTGTAGGCTTGGAAGGCTCTCATAAAAGCTCTCAGTTATAGAGGCAGTTTTATAATTTTAAATTCAAATTTAAATATGAGGGCTAACATTTTAAGAAAAACAACAGCACTTTCCATCAAACTAAATGAGACTTACCTTTGGCAGCAATAAAAAGTGTGATAGCTGTGAGATGAACACTCATAAGGAACTACCAGAGCTATCACTTGAAGTCTCTGTTATTAAAGAAGAAATTAATAATAGAAAATAAATGGCAAACAAGTGTGTGGGAGACAGAGAGGAGGAGAAGGGTATTAATGAAATTCCTATACAAACTGAAGAAGTAGAAGTATACTTTTGTGAGAAGTGTGAGAGAGACTTCGCTCATAAATCTAGTTGGTATAGGCATATGAAAGAGCATAGAGAAGCCAAGCTAACTGTATACTTAAAGCACGATAAAATCGACGGAAAGTATGATTGCTTCGAGTGCCATAAGCAGTATGCTCATACAAGAGATTTAAGGAAACATCTTTTAAAAGCTCACAAAAAAGACATAGAAATTGAAAAGCATGAAGATGAATTGAAGCTACTAAACAAAAGAAAAGCAAGAGAATCTTCGAAAGTGGTAGAGCTCGAACAAGCGAGTATATCAGAATATGTGAGGAAATCACGCAACCTACCAGCATCTGAAATAACAAAAATTATGATCAAGATTCAATATAATTAGATTCCTGTTCTTGCCTAAATTGACCTAGACACTTCACTTCAAAGCTACTTTATATTAGAAGACTCCTTTGATAAGAAAGTTATCAATG
The DNA here is from genome assembly GCA_000711775.1 of Oxytricha trifallax. Classification (NCBI taxonomy): domain Eukaryota; phylum Ciliophora; class Spirotrichea; order Sporadotrichida; family Oxytrichidae; genus Oxytricha; species Oxytricha trifallax. The sequence continues at coordinate 17,767 of ARYC01009647.1, read as the reverse complement.
ATCATCAATGCGCATACAAGGTGTATCCCTTCAACTATCTCTTAAGTGATGATAAATATTAGATGGAGTTTACAAATGAGTATCAAGTACTCACTCAAGCAAAGTTTAAAGAGTGTAGTTATTAATCAAGCTCGATGCTATTCTCCTTGCCAAGGATCATGTTGCTTTTAGACTGCCACTATATGAAATGACCCTCAGAGATTTCATTACTGATCAAAGGAATCATAAGTAGCTTGCTTTGATAGCAACTTAAACCTTATAAGGTATAAAAGAGCTACATAAGTTCGGCTTTATTCATAGAGATTTGAAGCCAGAAAATATAATGATAAACTTTTCACTGTAAGAGTAGCAATAATCGATTTCAACAGAGCCTAAAGAGTTGAAGTATCAAGGCTTGAACTGTAATGGGAACTCAAGGGTATTATCCAGAAGAGAATACTGGAGAGATGGTGACTTTTAGTGGGATGTTTGGGCATTAGCAGCAATAATAATAGAGTGCGATATGCCTCGCAATGATTGCTATTCTACAATGTGCGAGAAAGATGCTAAGCAAAGAATAAAGTAATTTATAGATAAAACTAGAGTCTCACAATCAATAAAACAAATGGCAGACTCAATAATAATAAAACCAAACTCAAGATCAGACATATCAATAGAGCTGATAGAGTTGTGTTTAAATAAGATAAACTTCAGACCTCTCCCACATGATCCAAAAGTGCATTTTGAGTGATTAAATTAAATACATTTACTTTAAATTTCACATTAAAACCTATTAATTACCCCAACCCCTAACAAATTCCTTCCAAATCAAAGCACTTATAAACCTCATTAAGGGGTTTTGGAGTTTTGAGTCTTAAACATCCTCTTTACTGGTTTATAATATCCATGCCCCTCCAATTGTTTAATCCTTTGGTCTAGCCAAACCATATTTGAAATGATTTTAATTTGTAGTTTGCTTTTCATGTCAATTAGTCTGTTCCCCCTTATTTATTTCGAGAGCCTTGTGGGATCTCCAGCAAAATTAATCAAATTACAGTATTTTAGATGATTGCTGTCCACAAATACTCTATGAACGTTGCAATAGTGACTCATGCCATAATTCACTATAGTTCTTCCCTAACTTAGAGCCATCATTGTATCCATCACATTTTTAGTCAAAAATAGTTTCTTTCTTTTTTAGAGTACCTCCCCTTTCTGTTTTATTATTTCTGGGGCTTTCTTTCTCACAAAATTGTCTAAATCATTTTAAACAACTTCGTGTTCTTCTGAACCAGCTATTAAATGATATCGCTGGTGTTGGTATCCTTTAGTTGAGTTACATTTCTTAGCAGTTTGTTTGAAATTTTCCTTGATGTCCCAAAGCAATTCGCTTTAATTGAATTTCCATTCTTTCTATCTCTTGTAATTTTACAAATTGAGCTGCTACTAACGGAGTGTATTTATAGATCATTAATGATCTTATTAAGACCATCATTATCGTGTCACAGATCGTTGGGTTGTTTGACTTCGTTAACCTCAAGTAAAATTCTGTTTTTTGCTTAATTTCCTTCCAAGTATTTTTTAAAATTGCTACGTAATGAGACAAATATTAAGTCCTAAGTATTTTGCCTCGTCCACCTTCTATATACCATCAATTTGACTTATCTTTTGGAACTTTTTAGCATCACTTAGAAAACCTGTCTTCTTCTTATTAAGTTTCAAGTTGTGTGTCTACTCAATTTTCTTCAAGCTTTCGATCACTCTCTTGAATTGTTCAACGTCTTTAATATTTAGTAGAATATCGTCCGCAAATGATATTAATTTTCCTTGTTTTATTAGTGAAAATAGTTCTGGCTGCTGATATAAAGCGTCTTGTAAATATATGTTAAATAACATTGGTGATAATCTACTTCCCTACGCTACTCCTTGCTCAGTTTTTATTTCCTATCCTTCAAATCTAATCTTGTTTCCTTTGTACAAATCCTCTATTAGCCTGACTATTTTGGTGTCCTTCTCCGATTTAATTCTTCTTTTTAGAATATCGATCATTTTTTCTTTCCAGACAGAGTCATACGCTTTCTGTAGATCTAATAACAGGTACGCTTCCCTCTTATTACTCTTTCTCCTTGACGTTTTGATGTGCTCCAACATTCTCATTAAGTTAATGTGCGTACTTTACTCTCCTTGAACCCATTCTAATAATTTCCTGTTTGTAAAATATAGCTTTTACTATCTTAGATCTTATTGATGATCACTTTCTCTATTATTTTACTTAAATGTAAGTTCAGTACTATTGGCTTAGTGTTTTCTATTTCTGGGTACAAGTCACCCTATCCTTTGCTCAATAGGACTAGTCTTCCTTCTTTAATGTATTCTGGGACCGAGGAAGAATTCAACCATTATGTAATTATTTTACTTACCGTCTCTAGAATTCTTTCAGATTTGAGTAATATCTTCCCATCAAATCCATCTGGTCCAATTGCTTTGTTAAAGTTACAATCTCTAATGCTTTTTGCTACGTCTTCAATCTTGCAAAACTCCCCAGTTTCTTGTTCATCTACCATTGCTGTATCCCGTTTTACTTTTAGATCCTCTTTTCTAGCTCTGCAATCTTTGAATAGTTGATTGTAAAATTCCAAGACTTTTCTCTTTGATTTTTCTCCCAATTCCACTCTCTCCTCATTAATTGTCAGTCCTTTGATTGGTTGGGATTGTTTCTGGTTCTTAGTCAACCTTTTAACTAGAAAAAAAACCCTTTCATGTCATTTTTATCAAGGCAGTGCTCCATGTCTCTGATTGCTTCCTTTCAATGAACTTTCGCATCTTAGAATGCGTTGCTGAGGCGTCCCACTTTGTTTATGATCGCCCACTCTGGAGGTTACTAATACCAATTCTATCCTTTAAAATGACTTTCCAGTTTTTCAACAAAACATTTCTGAATTGGTTGGTCCAGGTCTTCTAGTGTTAATTCTCTTTTTTCGTTCATGAATGTCTGCCAACACTACTTCCTGATGTCAGATATTCTTATCTATTGCTCTTTATCTGATAGTTTAAAATCATTTTCGTGGAATTTAGATTTTAAATTTCACTTGAACCAACTTATGGTCAGTTTGCTTTAGTTAACACGTTTCCGAGCTGGCTGTTTCTATATTTAAGAAAATTTGATCAAGTTAATTTCCCTTCGTATGAGTTTCCACTCCCACTGGAATGGATTCTCTCAGGCCTTCTTTATTTAATCTTTTGCCCAATTCTTTAATATGGAAATTGAAATCGCCCATAACAATGATTGTCTGGTTTTAACACTTTTACTTTAAAGATCTTATCATTTACATTAATCTGTTTTGAAGTTCTTTAACTTTTTCATTACAATAAGGGGGAATTTAGGCTGTAATGATGTGTAGTGGGAATCCTCCCACGTTCAGTATAGTTCAAGCGATATATTTCTATAATGTCTTTATTGTATTCATAGGGAATTTCCCATTATTTAGGGCCAGAACTCCTCCATTCCTGGCTAGTTAAGTTTGCGCTATGTTTTTGTTGTTAATCCCTATCATCCTTGTAAGCCTAGTTTCCACGAGACCTATAAAATATGGTTATATGTATTCGATTTCCCTCAATAACTGGTCTTGTTTGTGTTTTGAGTTAATTCCTCTCACATTTTGTTGGCATATATTTAGCTCGATGGACTGCAGAGCTATCTATCTTTTATTGTTGATGGTTTGTTCTCTTCTTTTTGCTGCGTTAGTTTTCTGCGAATATCTCAGTTCTTCTAACCCATCCTTCAACTTCTTTCTGAGGCTGTCAGAATTGAAGTTGACAGCCGTTATTTAGCTTAAGTCTAAAGTTGTCTAAATCTTTGTAACTCTTTTTTTATTATTAGATTTGGACATTTTGGTTGTAAATCTTCTAAATATTTGAGTTCACGTTTGAACTTTCAAAATAGTCCTTGAGTAATTTCTAGTTTATCGGATTGCTGGAGTTTTCTTTTTCCATGTAAACTGGTAGAATTCTTCGCCCGTTCCTTAGTTGCTATCCTGCCTCCATCTAGTTCCCGCCTTTTTCCATTTCTTAATTTTTATTATTAAATAATCAAATTATTACAGTATTTTTATAATTTACGCTAAAATTAATAATATAAAGTAAATTCAAAAATGATAATATATCATTCTTTTAAAATAAAGATAAAAAAGGTTTTTTATAAAATTAAATAGTTCTAACTTAACAGAAACTGCTTGGATGAATCCGGATGGGATTAAATAGCTATTAATAAGATATTAGATTTGATTGAGAGTATCAATAAAAATGAGGATTCAACACTAAGCAATAAACTTAATTGGTTTTAATCTATAAATAATAAATTTAAATTTTAATATCAAACTTCCAATATTCCTCTTAGCTAAACTTGACGGTTTCATTCCGTAACTCAGCAATGAATTAATTTTTGAATATCTCCGTCGAAAATGCAATATATTTAGCAAGAAACTTTAAGTCTTCCTGGTTGAAAATTTTATGCAACTGGCTATACAACAGGAATTTCACTTAACTAAAAGTAAGCAAAAATTATTGATTGCAGTTTTAACAAAACTCATAATTTATTTTAAGGAATATTAAGTAATTACTAATAACTAATTTTATAATAAAAATATATAATTAATGTATGATAAATGTCTGATAAAAAATGACGATAACATCAAAGTTTGTAAATTACAATAAACGTATTTAAAATTAATTATATTTCATTTGTTGGTAAAGATTCTTGGAAACGACAGACACATGACTTGAAGAAATGTAACCTAAAAGGAAAAGGACAAAAAGAATGGAAAAATATCAAAATATATGAATAAAAATGGAGAAATATTAATGCTTAACAATAATACCTTATTTAATTCTTTGTAATTATTTATTCTAATATATTACTTAATTTTCATTTTCAATTAAAGTTTTGTTCACTAATATTTTATAATTGTTTTATATATTATTGTCATGTCTTAATTTAATGAATGACATTTAAATGAATATTAATGAACAAAGTTATAAGAATAGTCTGATTTAAGAAAATTTAAGTACAATTCTTGAATTAAAGTAAATAAGTTATATGAGGGTTTTGTTGAAATAAAATTATGTGAGTAAATATACTCCATATACCTTTTCATTATAAAAATTATATAATAAATATAAGAATCATTAACACTTACTTAATGGAAGGGTAAATTGAAAATAAGAAAACTATATATTCAAATATTAAGCTTTGATACAAAAGTACATGAAATATCATAAACGATATTCATCTTAAATTGAGTAATTATTCGGGAAGTTTCATGAACGTTTATAAGAAGATATCTTAAATATTCTTTGCAAAGAAAGGTGTTATAGGATTATTTAATAAAATTCAACCATGAGAGTTTCGTAAAATTAACTAATAAGTTGCAGCAGATCATGTATGTAAGAAAATAAGATATATAATATAGCTTGATTCATGATATAACAATAGATACGAATACCAAGAAATATCAAATGAGAGAAACTATAGAATATACTGTAAAATAAAAAATAAAAAATATAAATAAAGGGTTTAAAAATTAAAACACAAATATTGAGTATAATAGAGAGCCTGAAAATTTTTGATATATAATTAATAAATAAAAATAAAAGGATTCAAATGTGCTTACACAAAGTAAAAAAAACATGGACATAATAAACAGCTGAGAAAAACTAGATAACTTAAGTGTATTAACTGTCAACTTATTCCATAAATACTATGCTAATGAAATTTATTACTTATATTGTATTCTCAATGATAAATTTATTTCCATTATTAATTTACTTCATAACTTCCTTTCCTTCGTTGTTTTCTTTCCATTGTTGCTTGGTTTCTTATCTTATCATTATTGATTTATATTATTTTTATTTATGGGCTATTCCACTTATTTTTACACATAGTAATAAATCTTCTACACTTTAAACTATCTTGGAATTATATCAAACTGATTTATTTTAAATTCAAATCTATATATTTTTAAATTCATATTTTTTATTTTTAATTCTATATCCTTATTTACAATTATTTTTCATTATTCAATAATTTGCAAATTAATTTTTTAACAATTTTTTAACAATTTTTTAATAAGCGTTTTTAATTATATTTACATAATTTTATTTCATTTTTATCAATATTTTAGCTTCTATCTTTTTATAATGTAATTTATTTTATCTTATTATTTTATTTTAATATGTTGCATTATTTGTATTTATTTTTTAGTTTATAATCTAAGTTTGCTTTTTTTTGACTATTCTCACAGTTTTAAAATGACTAAAATATCATTAATTTTATTGATTATATTTTTTACATAATTTTTTCAATTATACTATTTTTATTACATAAATTATTAAATATAATTATGATAATTAATTTTATTCTAATTTTTATCAATATTCTTAATGTTTAATATTTATTATGTTTACGTATTCTTTTTCATATATTTATTGTTTTGAACTCATCGTTCTATCTTACACATTAGTCAATTATTTAATTATTGCATATATTTTATTTTTTATTATTTATAAATTTATATTTACTTAACTATTTTTCTATCGTTATCTGTTATGCTTTACATCTTTATAATATTCACAAATAATCTCTTCATTCTCATTAATTTATATTTATTTATTTCTCCAAAATTAAATCAGTTTCATAATCCGCATTTATTTCTATTTATATAACTCATTTATAACTGCTCGTAAGAAATGTTTTTTATTTAATCTAAATTTATATATTTTACTTATAGTAGGATTAAGTTTTTTTTCTTCTTTCAATAACCTCATATTTCATTTTTGGTTAAACTCTGATTAAGCCACGAAGCTAACCCGGTGTGGGAGAAAAATCCTTATCATTGGCTTCAATGGTTTACGTCTTCTCACTTTAGAAGTCCGAGCGTACCTTCATCCTGCTCTTTTACTTAGGAAGCTGAACCAGCCAAAAACTCATCTATGCAGGGAAATCCTAGGACCCAAGCCCACTCGAAGAGTGAATAGCTGGCAGATTGAACCCCGGCGACTAACCCCTTATGCGTTGCGCATAGCAACCCCCCCCTCAGTAGGCCTTAGTGTAATATAAAGCTCTATTAGATAGTTCTAAGTGAGATTGGTACCTCGCCTAGCAATTAACTTTCTAATTTAATATTATCTCACGATTATTTAAAAAAGATATGGTAATAATAAATAAAATTATCTTTTAAAATCTCGGTTAATAACTTTAAAATTGTAAAAATAAGTAATTACAAAAATGTATAAAATTTTTTATATGAGGAGCTTTATCATTGCTTGACTTAACCTCCTCCTCAATATCCTACAAATTCATTTTATTCATGTTAAACTCAAATACTAAGTGCTCCCGTGCTATAAATTGTGATCAGGAGAATTACTATTTTTAATTAGAGATTTTTATTCTAAGTTATCTTCATTTAATTCTTAATCAGATGAGTACTCTTAGTTTCTTAATTTTTTTACTCTTTTAGTTAATTGTTTGTCTAGCCTTATGTAGTAGCTTCCACATTTTAGATATAAAAAATACTATGTTAATGTTGAATATAATTTATTAATCAGCTATTTTTTCATCTTTTTCATTTGATTCCTAGTAATATTGCATATTTAGTTCTTTCAAAAGGGAGACTTCAAATTATAATACTCGATTCTTTTCTTCTAATTCTATCAAAGTTTGTTTATAATAGAGTACTAGCTTCGCTTTAAATAAAAATTAATAATCAAATTGCACAAAAATCTAACTCTAAGAATACTACTAAATTTATAATAGCAAGACTAAGAGAATAAATTTGCATTATTATAATTGCTTTCTCCAAGTGTAGTCTTTTCTTTCAAATTGAGAGAAACATACCCTCCATAGAAATTAAATGGCTTGCTCAAATATGGTGGACAATTTTTCTGTACAATCCAAGATTCCTAATGGTTATTTAAATCTTTAGCTCTTCTTTCTTTGTATGTTTCAATTTTTTATGTTAGACTTGCTTGGCTTTCGTCATCTATATCATCTAGGATTAAAATTTATTTTTATTTTGCAGTTTCTACAAGAGCTGAAGAGAGAAGTCTTTAATTTCTTTGTGCTATTTCAAATTCTTCTTATATCAGTCGTTTCTTTAGCTCCTTATTTTTAAAATAATTAGTTCTTAATTTAGCTACTTATTTAGTTTTGATAACAACTAATTTATAAATCACTCTAAATAACATGATTTTTAGAAATTCTAAGGATTTACACATGCTATAAATTTAATTATTCCTTATTTTCCCTTTCTTGCTTCCCCAATTACTCTTTAACAATAGAATGATCAGTCAAAATGCTAAGTATCTCTTGTTAAAACTACTCATTAATTCGTTTGAAAGTCTTCTCAAGCATTAGTCTAGCTTTATCTTTAGCCAGCATTTTAATGTTGCGCATCTATACTTCAGCAGCTTTCTTAACTAATCTTACTTACTTCAAGTGTTCTTGCTTCATGTTTTCTATGTCATCCTCGGTGTAGAGGTTATATTGCTTTATAAGAGCGTCTTTTGAAACTGCTCTAGTCATAGCTGAGGAGACAGGGTTTTGGGGGAAGTCTTACTGGGGAGGTATAAAACCTAGTTTGCCAGGTGTTCTTGCTCGTTTTTATTCGCTGTTAATTCTTTAGATTTATAATGGCTACTACCCAACTTCAGTTCTGAATTTTTTAAAGTACAAAACTAAAATTGTAATGAAGTCAAAGTAAGTTATTGCAGGTCTCGATTGTTATTTTCAAAAATTTGGCCTCTTTATTCTCTTTGCTAGTGTATTGCATCATCAAAATTTTACCTCATCATCTCTGATCTCTCAATCTAGCCAGGCTTAATTCTCTGCTTATCGATGTCAACATCTGCATTTCTAAATGGACTGATTGAATCTCCTCGATTCATGTCATTTTATGTTGTTCTAAATTCAACCAAAAATTCATTTGAGATTATGATTGTATTCTACTTTTTGGAGTCTTCCTCTTAATCATAACAAAGATATGATAATATAAATTTTTCGTAAGAATAAATTCTAAAAAAAAATCACAAATACAATCTATTTAATCGTTATCAATCTCTGATTCTTAATCCAATTAAATAAACATGTGAGCAGTCTCTTTTTTATGTTTATCAATCTACCCATATAAATCTAAATTTTTATCTTTTAAAGCTCTATTTCTGAGAAAATGTTTTGGATCTAAATCGAGTTCCTGTCTCTCATTTCTAAATATTAATAATTTGTTTATATTAAAGATGATTTGCAAATATGGAATATAAATTTTAATGCAAATAAAATCATTAACTTTTTCATCAACAAGTTTAAATATTGGTGGGAGCATGAGCGCAGCGGCTGATCTCTATATTTCATCGTTATTTAGACTTTTATTTTAGCTATTATGATTAAGTGATTTATTTCCTAAACTGCTCAACGCATTCGCTATTTCTCTCTGCCTACTTTACCCTCTCTTCCCTACGTTTTTATCATTTCATAATAGTATAAATTATTAATAAAACCCCAAAACCCCATGCGCACAGATGATATGAAAAATTATTTAAATAATTTTGATCAAAAAGTTTTTTTAAATATATAAAATCATTAAGAAACATTTGACTTGCGACATCAACAATTTAATCATAGTCCTTAAAGTTTTCTTTAAATTCCTTATTCACATCGATTTCTGATTCTTATTGTATTTTTTGAAATCTGAAGTCTTTTTATATCCGCTTTTTTAACTCATCTGTCATTCTTTATTGGTAGTCCTGTGGTCGCTAGTTTTAAGCTTGATTTTATAATTATTATTATTAGCATATTATTGAAGTAATATGCATTAATTATAATAATTATAAGAAATATAAGTAATATAATTTATTTATTTTAAGAATAATTAATATAAGATCTTACTACAACTATTCATTTGTATTTCATATTAAACTTCCAGTTTTGGACCTCTAATATTTACTATTATTTATACTATGAGCATCCCCTAACTTTTAAACTTAATTTGGAGTCTAAAAATGTTATTTATTGGCTTTTTATGAAGATTCTTTCATAATTTATTTCTATATTAAAATTTAATTGCTTTTTAATGAAAATTATTGATTAAGATTTTTACATAATAACTGAAATTTGCTATAAATTATCTCATTATCTTAATAAAATTATTAAAATTAAAAATTGCAATTTAAATATGATTTAAATTAAATTATTAATCTTATGAAAATATTTTTCTGATAATTTTAATTTAATATTTAATAATTTTTCTCTAACTAACTCAATTTCATACTTTTTTCTCCAAAATTTAAAAATTTCTGTTTTTAATGTAAAATTTTGTAAAATATACATAAAATAAGTTGGAAAATAATTGATAAACTTAAAATATGAATTAATTTTAGTGTGATTTTAAATTTTCATTGCATATTTACATTATTATTAATTGTATCCGTATTATTATAAAAATTGGTTTTTGTTTGTAAAGTATCATTTTCTATATTATTTGTTTAATCGTTTCTTCCTCTTTGCAATGTATCATTTTCTAATCTGAACTCTTCAATTTAAATAAAAACAACATTCAAAGTTTAATGATCAAAATCATAATATTTATCATAAAATAATTATATAAACTGTTAATTATAATATATAATTGATAAATTTAATGGTTACTTATGTTTAAATTGCTATCATTACTCTCACTGTCTAACTTGTCTTGCTCATTATCGCCTGAATCATTTATAACCAACATACCTTAGCTATTTCTTGAATGTGGAACTACCATACTTAACAATAATTATATATAAATATATTTTGAGAATTTAAATATGCTTAACTCTAGTTTTCTTGGTTAAAAATTCAAAAAATAAAAAATTAATATTCAAAATACAAATAAATAAATAAAAAAATAATTTTTAGATGTTCTGTTAAAATATTTTATATTAAAAATGTAAATTTCCCAAAATAATGTCTATTGAAGAAGGCATTAGTGCTGACAAGTATTTAATTGTGATTGCTGCTCTGTAAATATTAGTTCTAATTTTAGGTATTGTTGCTTGAGCTATTGTGATTCAGAATATTATAGGAGGGGATGAAAATGGTAAATTTTATATAAAAATATTTAATCCATTTTAAAAAGACTATTTTTAATAGGAAACTTTTCAATTATTGTATAAAAATAGTGAAATATATTATATTTACAATAGATAAATAGAAATTTTTAAGTAAAAATTACATTAATAAGTTAGTGTTAAATAATTTTATTAAAAAACTTGAATTTTTTTAAGTTATTAATTGATTCCACAAGTAAATTGATAATTTATAATTACTTAACCACCAATTTTTAATTAATTTCAACTATAATTTTAACTCTTTAACCCTTAATATATTGATAGTAAGTTCTAGTGTTTATGGGAATCCTAAGCTATTTCTCCTAGCCATCAACATCAATAATTTAATTATAAGTTTATGATTCTCTTATGCTAATTTTGTTTAGCATAGAGGGGTTTTGGGGTATTTTTTAAGTTGAGGATTGCCTCAATCGCTCTACTGATTAGTCATTAAGGACCATGTCTTCTACAGCTTTCATGTCCTCTTAGCTATAATTATAATTAGAGTAAATCCATTCAAAAATAGATAAATAAAATTATTAATGCATTTATAAATAATACTATCGAGTTGTATCATAGGAATGACATTTTAAGTAGAATACAATAAATTTAATGTTTTAAATACTATCATAATAATGTTTGCTTATAAATTAAGAAGACTGATTCTAGTATCTCTGAAAAATCTATTCCAGAGAAGACACTCCATTAAACAGATTATATCTAATTTCGGGGGAGGAAGTTTCCTGCACAGTCTTATGATAAAAAAAATTTTAGAGAAGTTTCCTGGCAATCAAAAAAATTTATTTTTTTGAATATTTTTATTTCTGTAATTTTGTTTTCTTTGACAACCACAAAAGAATTATGAGTCTTTCACTACTTGTGATTAGAGTAATTTACTCGATGCTTTATTATAATTTGTAAAATATATTTCATATTACTTAGTATTTCCTATTAAAAAGATCGTAATTTTTATTAATAAATCAAATTCTTGGTAAGAATTTTATTTATAAATGACTTAATTTATCCAATGTTATGATATAAGACAGCATTTATAGATTTTTATTTTGAAACATTAAAAGAATATTTTATTTATCCTCTAAATGTTAAAGAGTAAAAAAAAATTATTAAATATATGATTTAATGTTTAATTTATAAAAATATTTATAAGAAAATCACTTGCCCGGAAACTTCCCTCTTGCCAGGAAACTTCCCCCCCTAATTTTATTTTCAGAACTTCCCAAGTTCAAGGATTCTATAGCTTCAAACCTCCTAGAATTAACGATTAAATTATCTTGCTATTATTGGGAATCCAATTTTTCTTTGCTCTAAGTTTTCGATTTAGATATTAGATTGGAGATTTAACTTCTATCAATTTCAAATTGGTTCGCAATTTAGACACTGGGGTTTTGAATTGAGTTTATTGAGATTTAATGAGTAATATATAGTTCTTCATCTATATTAAATTAATATAGAGCATTTTATAGGTAATTATATAATATTATGCATCATCGAGGGAGGAGTTCTAATTATCACTGTCACCATCTTATTTGACTGAATTTTTTCTTTCAACTTTTGGATCATCAATATCGTTGTATTCACCGGTATCTCCCATCCTCATAGAATTTAAATTATTTAAATAATTCTTCTCTTTTGTAAAAATAATGTAGGTGAGTTGATGGATTATTAAATAATTAATTGATTTTCTTGAAAAAATTGAATTTATTAAAATAACTTCATTTAATTTTAAATATTTCTTAAAATAATAGTTATTGTTCAGGAATCATATATAAGTATAGAGATAAAAATAGGTTTATTAAGATTAAGAAAATTATAGTTTTTAAGAACATATAATTTAAATTTTTTTTATCAATACAATCATTTTTTGAGAATGAAATTTGATCATTATGAATCAAAACCCCAAATCCCCTTAATGAGGTTTATAAGTGCTTTGATTTGTAGGGAATTTGTTAGGGGTTGGGGTTATTAATAGGTTTTAATATGAAATTTATAGTAAATGTATTTATATTTAATCACTCAAAATGCACTTTTGGATCATGTGGGAGAGGTCTGAAGTTTATCTTACTTAACCACAACTCTATCTGCTCTATTGATATGTCTGATCTTTAGTTTGGTTTAATTATTATTGACTCTGCCATTTGTTTCATTGATTGAGATACTCTTGTTTTGTCAATAAATTGCTTTATTCTTTGTTTAGCATCCTTCTCGCATCTTGTAGAGTAGTATTCATTGCGAGGCATATCGCACTCTATTATTATTGCTGCTAAAGCCCACACATCCCACTAAAAGTCTCCATCTCTCCAGTCTTCTCTTTCTGGATAGTACCCTTGCGTTCCCATTACAGTTCCAAGCCTTGATACTTCCACTCTTTAGGCTCTGTTGAAATCGATTATTGCTACTATTACAGGTGAGAAGTTTATCATTATATTTTCTGGCTTCAAATCTTTGTGAACAAACCCTAACTTATGAAGCTCTTTAATACCTTATACGGTCCGAGTTGCTATTTATCCAAGTTACTTATGATTCCTTTGATCTGTTCTGAAATCTCTTAGGGTCATTTCATAGAGTGGAAGACTGAAAGCAACATGATCCTTGGCATAGAGAACAGCATCTAGCTTGATTAAGTAATTACACTCTTTAAACTTTGCTTGAGTGAGTACTTGATACTCATTTGTAAACTCCATCTAATATTTATCATCACTTAAGAGATAGTTGAAGGGATTCACCTTGTATGCGTATTGATGATCATTGATAACTTTCTTATCAAAGGAGTCTTCTAATATTAGGTAGCTTTAAAGAGAAGTATCTAGGTCAATTTAAGCAAGAACCGGTATTTTCTTGTATTGAATATTGATCATAATTTTTGTTATTTCAGAGGTCAGTTGGTTGCGTGCCTTCCTAACGTACTCTAACTCTCTTGCTTATTCAGGCACTACGACCTTAGAATATTCCCTCGCTTTTCTTTTGTTGAGAAGCTTCAGCTCAACTTCATGATTCTCAACTTCTATATCTTTCTTGTGAGCTTTTAATAGATGCTTCTTCAAGTCTCTTGTATGAGAGTATTGCTTATGGCACTCAAAGCAGTCATACTTTCCATCTATTTTATCATGCTTTAAGTATACAGTGGGCTTGGCTTCTCTATGCTCTTTCATATGTCTGTACCAGCTTGATTTATGAGCAAAATCTCTCTCACATAACTCACAAAAATAGACTTCAGCTTCTTCAGTTTGTATAGGAATTTCATTAATACCTTTCTCCTCCTCTCTGTCTCCCACACACTTGTTTGCCATTTATTTTCTATTATTAATTTCTATTTTAATAACAGAGACCTCAAGTGATAGCTCTGGTAGTTCTTTATGAGAGTTCATCTAACAGCTATCACACTTTTTATTGCTGCCAAAGGTAAGTCTCGTTTAGTTTGATGGAAGTGTTGTTGTATTTCTTAAAATGTTAGCGCTCATATTTAAATTTGAATTTAAAATTATAAAACTGCCTCTATAACTGAGAGCTTATATTAGAGCTTTGTAAGCCTACAAGTTCAAGGGAAGTTTTTAGAGTATTAGAGAAGAATCATGAGTGTTAAGAGACGATCCAGCTACATATGGGTGAGGAAGTAACCATTTTACTTTCAATAATAAGTTGATTATAGTACGTACCGATTTAGGAAGTGCACCTAATTAAGTAGTACTGCTTTAAAAGGTATTTTGTGATTTTATGATTAAAATTAGGGTTGTCCTAATTAAATACTGCTCCTAATTAAGAACGTACGAATTTATATTTAAAAATATGGAACTATAACAGTAGAAATTTATATCCATCTCTCAAGTTTGAAACCAGTTCTCAAAACCTTCTCCATATCCTTCTTAGAGGTTGACCTCCTATAGGATGCCCATATTTAATAGTAAGTTTACAGAGGTATATAATTGAAATTAATAAACTTAAATTTGAATATTATTTGTTAGATCTGTTAACAAGATTGAGTCAATGAATGATGCAATGAAAAGAGTGCAAGCCCAAGAATTGATCCAAAGATTTAGAAGCAAGGAGGATTTGCACCGCTACCTGGTGCAGCAAGGTAATGAAATCATAGTAACTTATCTTGACTATGTAGTTGGTTTGTTCTTACCAACGATGGAAGGTACTAAAATTTTATTCCTAAGAGCGATACTCTGCGAAGAGAAGAAAGCTTTGAAAACTTAAGATGTTAAGTTTGCAGAGATTCCAAACTATCCAGAAATTTCAGTGACTAACTTATATGATGATGCTATGAATGACCCAGAGGTTTTGCATTACCTGTCTACTAAGAAGTAGTTGTCAATTAATTTCCTGAAAAAAACTATTTTTTTGGCATACTTGCAACTATTAAAGGTGATTACTTGAAATAAATATTCAAGAATCTCATAAGAATAGGTACAGCATCTCTTCAGAAGATAAGGACAAACAAGGGATCAAGATGAGTGAGAGTTGGCTATCAGAGTTGCAGAAGCACCCTTATATTTCAAGTAAGATTTGTAGCTTAACTCTTTAGAAAAATCTGGTACTGGCATCTTCTTGATGAAGGAATAGAGCAAGCTTCACAGAGAGCGAAAGTCGCAGACAAAGTATGAAGTTAGTAAGAGGCTTTATTCAAATATTTAGCCTCCAGACTCAATGAACATAGATTCTGGAGCGGGTAGCAAGAGAAGAAACTTAGGAGGAGGGAAGCAAGAAGTTGAAGAAAAGAAAGAGAAGCCAGCTCCCTCTAAAGAATTTTAAATGTGACTTATATCATTAACTTAACTCTAAAACTTATTTATATACATTCACTCTCCCTTCTTTAGCACACTTTAAACCAATTAATTATCTACTCTCTTCGCTGAGCTTTTAATAAAGTCTACTGTATCGATAGGTATGTCATGCATCAAGTGGTAGAGCAGCAGTTTTTTGTAATGACCTTTTAATATACCCCAGTAGAACTCAATTCCATTAAACTATGGACTGTAAGGTACGTTGAACACTGGCGTTATTCTAAGTTGTTCATAACTCTTCCTTGTTTCTTTAGTCTTATGAAAGATTATCAACAAACAGTATAATCTCTTATTCAGGGTACTTCTCTCTCAACTGTTCTAAGAACTTAAACATATTGCTCTGTCTTAATTGAGCGAGGATGAATAACATAGGTTTCTAAACCAGTATCCTCACTAATTCCTCCAAGAATTGCCATTGTTTATACCTTCACTTTCTAGTCATATACTTCTATATTACTATGCCTCTTATACCAAGACTTCTAGAAGAAAGTGTTGAAGGTAAACAAAGCCTCGTCAGCATGAATAAACTTAATATTATTCTATTAGGCTCTCTGCATTTAATTATAAATATAAATTAAGTTATTGTTCTAAAATGGCAGAGTGAAATCAATCACTCTCTTGATACGATTCACACCTTTGTAAGAAATACCATTTCGTTTATAAATGTTTGTTAGAGATCTTCAACTCAGGGAACTGGCGGTAAAACATAGTACCTCGTTAGTCGAGAGAGAAGTGAGACCAATCCTTCTTTGTTTTCTCATTAATAAGATAGTCAATATGCTTCTATAGAAACTTTGATAACCTCTTAGGCTAAGAATTTAGCTACTATTGCTTTAATTATAGTGCCATAAGACAGTGGGAGCGAACAGTTGATGAACTTCGCTTTTAGAGCAGTGAAATAGACTTATAGTTCAGTACTGGCTTGACTTATTCATTATACATATCACAACCATAACGAAGTTTAAACACTAAATCTATATACTCTTCATCATAAATAGACCCCAAAAGCTTGTAATTTTAGTCTATCATTTTATTACTAACCCCAACCCCTAACAAATTCCCTACAAATAAAAGCACTTATAAACCTCATTAAGGGGTTTTTGGGTTTTGATTATTGCTATAAATCAATTTATATTAATACAAATAATTTAGAATTTATTTATTATTGGCTGAGGTTTTATTGAAATAAGAACTGATTTTTCCACTCCAGATTTCATTCTTTTTAGTTTTAAATATAAATATTTAAAATCCTTTATTGATTTTAATTGTATATTCTTCAATCATTTCCTTTACAACAATATTAGCATTTAATTAGTTTTTAAAGCTCTTTATAACAATTTTACTTGCACTCTCTCCACCCTGGCTATTTTTGACATTATTAGTAATCTAACTTTTCCTTATTTACTTAGCTTAAGTTGGTGACTCATAATTTCTAGCAATTTACAGAGTTTTCAAGATAATCTACCTACCACTACTTAATGAACCATTCCCTCTTCTCACTTGTAATTAAGTGGTGAGCGTTCATTTTAACATTGATTATTGCTATTCAATCGCTAAAAAACGATTTTTATGAAATGTTGAGAAAGACTGCTTGTGAATTATTTGCCTTACGTTTGTATCTGGATTTCTTGACTGTTTTTTAAAGGATTATTAAAGTTTTAATACTGGTTTTATTTTGATTGCAACGTTTTTTCTTTCGATCAATGATAAAAGTTTTAAATAAATGAAAAGCTAGACATACATTATGTTAGATTATTAGAATCAGAGGCAAGAAAAATTATTGAGCATCTCGTTTTATCGTAGAACTACTGCCTTAAAAAGCAGTTTTTGAGAATTTCTATAAGTTTATT
>ARYC01009645.1:0-12034 GCA_000711775.1 Oxytricha trifallax | reverse complement strand
TCATCGCTGACTCTCTTAGCAGCACTCTAAATAAAATCAACTGTATCTATCTTTAAATCATGCATCAGATAGTAGAGCAGCAATTTCTCATAATGACCTTTCAATAGCCCCCAATATAATTCAATTCCATTGAACTAAGGGCTGTAAGGAACATTAAATACAGGTGTTATATTTAGCCTTTCATATTCCTTCCTTGAGTCTTTAGTTTTATGAACTGACAAGTTATCAACGAATAGAATAATTTCTTAGTCAGCGTACTTATCTCTGAGTTATTGCAAGAATTTAATATTTTATTCAGTCTTTATAGAACGAGGGTGGATAACATAAGTCTCGAGGCCACTATCTTCACTTATTCCACCAAGTATTGCATGAGTTTAAACCTTAACCTTTTAATCATATACTTCAATGTTGCTGTACCTCTTATACCAAGACCTTGATATGAAGGTATTAAAGGTGAATACTGCCTCATCAGCGTGTATGAACTTTATATTATGCTCTTAAGCCCTTTGCATTTAATCGAATATATAATTTAAATTATCCTTATAAAATGGAACATTAAAGTCAATCACTCTCTTAATGCGATTGACTGTCTTGTAAGATATTCCATTCTTTTTATATATGTTCGCTATAGATTAAGCAGAGATTTGAAGCTCAGGAAATTGGCGATGAAACATCACAGCCCTCTAGGCTAGAGAGAAATGAGCCCAGTATTTAAGAGTCTTATCATTAATAAGATATTCGATATGATGCTGCTAAAATTTTAAGGGTCTCTTAGGCTTAGAATTAAGATGCTATCTCTTTAAATTCAATGCTAATAGACAGTGAGACCTCACAGTTGCTGGAGATTTATGGAGTAGCCTTGCTATAGACGTATAATTCAGAACAGGCTTGAGTTATTCACTATATTCATCACATCCATATCGCAACTTAAACAATAAATCTATATACTCACTGTCATAAACTGACCCCAAACCTCGCATATACTCACTTAAAATACTAATATTTAAACATTAAACCCCTACATAAACCCTATTAAAACCCTAATAAAGTATGCTTTAATAGTCTACTTTTATCAATCAAAAACTCAATCAAACTACTGAAAGGGTTTTGGGGTTTTGATTCCATTTTTTATCTTTTTAAAACTATTAAAAATTTATTTGTTAATAGCATATTTGACTCAAGAATTAAGCCTAAAATATATCAATAATCTAAGTTAAATAAACTCTAAAATTATAATAAATGAAAAATTACATCTCAATACTAAATGCCAAGTATTAAGTATATTGATTTTAACTTACATTCTATAATTTAATTTATTTAGATGATATACAACAATACCTTTGAGCCTGTTAAGTGATTTCTTTATTTTATAAATTAAATATATTATATTATCATAGTCATATACCTTAATAAAATTATCATTAAATAATTATATCATATACTTAAATTAATAATAGGATTGTTTTAATTAAATTGCTATTTATATGCGTTACCTACATTAAAAAAATAGGTAACGGACCTAAAGAATTATTATAACTTTTAAATATTAAAAATGTGTAAAATTTTATTCAGAATATTAAAGATGGATTGTAATATTAAGAAGCAATTATTTTTAAATTAAAGAGCTAAATTAAATCTATTAATTAAATTAATCTTAAGCCTTCATAGTATATAACATGCATTTTGTCTCAGAGCTCTACACCTTAGACCAATGTTTGGTAAAACTTTGTCCCTCTTATTATTATTAAGTCTTTAAAGCTCAAGATTCTGCCATTTGATTGGCTGAGCATCTTCTATGAATTCACTGAGTTACCTGTTTTCCCTTTTTCTCCAGATTCTGATTTTATTTCAGCTATTACAATCACAATCGCGTCTAATTAGAACTTTAAGTCAATCCCGACGCTATGCTTATCCATTTGCCTTTTATCTTTATATTAGATAAATTTGAGGTTATTAAAATCAAACTTGATATATGTTTGAACTTCTTGATTGATTGAGGAAAGTTAGGCAACAGTTTGCTTTATCTTCTTGTTAAATACTATTACTATTGGTAAATCAAATTTATGACGAGCATTAGCTTTTACAGTTCATCTTAAAGTACCAAGGTTTAGATAGGCATATAGTTTTCACATTTTGCGAGTTAATATGATAATTCGAAGCTTCTCTCTTTCCGACTGAATATCAACTGGGAGATAATTCAAAAAAACTTCAAAGTAAAATCTGGCGATAGAACTTAGACTTTGAAGCTGAGAAAATTAAACCTTTTTCATTGACAAAGCTCCATTACATTTAACTAACTATCCCAAAAAGTAGAAAAAGGAAAGAATATTTTTAATTATCGAGTCATACTTATCAATATTATTACTTCATCTCTAATTTAATGCTTATAATATGCATCTATGTTGATAATTCGAAGATTATCAAAAATTAATCCTATATTTTAGTCTATCTGCTAAGCAAGAACTATTTTAGGCTCTACTATTGTGATGTTTTGGCATGAGTCTTGATATTACGTAGCAAGTAAGGCCTAGACCCAAGTTTAACTGAGCCAGTCAGCATTTTAATAACTTTAATCCTCTCATCATAGCTGGCAATCATGGCAGCAACCATCTCACTAATAATAGCTGTGTATATAATATTCAGATACTTCTGAGATTTTTGGGAAATTTTGTTGAAGTGTTCCAATTTTTAAAGATTTTAAATTAATAATTTCTCAACATGTTCAGATGATTTGCTTATCTTAGTTTTATATGTAGCTCAGAATTATAGCAGAAGCCTGTGTCTTTAAATTGTCACAAATTTATGTTATTTTAGAAATATCATGATCCTTTAAGTCTATAATCATAATAAATTCTAAAAGTAATATTTATAAAGGCAAATTGATAGTAATTTATCAATCTAAGCTCCCTCATCTTTTGACACTTTTACTTTTGTTAAACCTCTGCAGATCATGACTTAATCATCCTTTTCATAGTTTTATAGTTTTTGTAATAGCTCCTTCCATTAAATAATTTATGGGTACTCTGATGTAATATAGGCTACTTTATCGATGTGACCTGCTTTTATCAAACCACAAGCAAGGATCTTTTTGTTGAATTTTGTGTTCATCAAATCACTAAGCGTGTTTGGCATGAGTAGAAGAGCAAGCTAAACCAGCGATAATGTAGTTCCATTTTCAAATCTCTAAACTTAAGTACCATGGAGTCCAGCATAGTTGATAAAACATTGAGTAAAATTAATTAAAATTTCCAGAAATTATTTAATAATCAGAAATTTATACACACTATTTTATGACTAATTTTATTTGAATATATTGAAATAGTACGTATCTCTAATTCATTGAAATTTAGAAACTACTTGCCAAATAAATCTAATTAACTAAGTAAGTTACAAATATCTGTTTAAAATGAAATTAAGTATTTAAATAATTTAAAGTTCATATTTTTAAAATTGTAGGAATACATTCGAAATTGGGAAATTAATTTTAATTAAATATATAATAATTCATATAGTAGCAGTTAAAGTTGGCCAAATTGGACGATCTTAAGCTCATTTGATTGAGAATTCAAAACTAGCTGGACTTTGTCAATGACGGTACTATATTATCACATCGAAGGATTGAGATAACTTCACTTTAGTGATGGTTTAATTTATTTTTTTTAAGAGGAGTTTAAATAAAGTGAAGTTATCTCAATCCTTCGATGCGATGAAATAGTACCATCGATAATAAAGTCCAGCTAGTTTTGAATTCTCTATCAAATGAGCTTAAGATCGTCCAATTTGGCCAACTTTAACTGTCACTATTTTAAATTTTAATAAATAGATTTATAATTAATTTCCCATTTTCGAAAAAGTTCCTACAAAATGGTTCAAATGCATAATTCAAATTATATAATGCAAACAATATTGATTATATTTTTGAATGTTTATGTTTAAACTATAATTTAATATAATATAATAATTAAGTTAATTTTGACTGATTTATGAAATTTAAATTATTTAAATGCTTGATGTCATTTTAAAACAGATATTACTAACTTAATTAATTAATTCGATTTATTTGGGACGTAGTTTCTAAATTTCATTGATTTTGAGATATGTGCTATTTTTATAGATACAAATAAAATAGCGGGTATAAATATCTTTTTATTATATCATTTCTCGAAATTCAAATTAATTTTACTAATTATTATCAGTTGAGGTGTTGAACATTTTGAATGAATGAAAGAAATGATTTTATTAGCAGCCCTCCTTCAAACTTTTAATTTGATTGTTCGTTAGCAAAAAGAGTGATATTCAACTTAATTACTACTTTTGGCTGTATTTGTCAGAATGATGACAGAATATCATAATAGTGATTCTTTTCAATCAGTTAAGTAATTTCATATATTTAATTGCTTGGCTCAATACTTACTGCTTTCTTGAATTCTTAGCAACTGCTTTAAAGTGTATGTGAGACACTCTGAACTGAATATGTTTGGAGTTCAGGAGTAAGCAATTAAAATTTCTTTATCAATCCGATTGCAAGCCTTTGATTGCTTCCATTGCAATGAGAATTAAGGATGGTTTTCTGCATAGAAACTTTACTCGAGTCAACATTCTGGATATAATCAATAAGACTAAATTTAGACCTTTAGTTTAAAATATTTTTGAAGAAACATTATAATTATCAGTTTTATTTTTAAATTCCAGGGATCATTTAAGGTTTTTATGCTGAGTTCTAATTGTGTTTTGAATTAACTATTTTGAAGATTGTGTAAAAAGAATTGCTCCTTTGTATATCGATGGAGCCTTTGACTTATGAATAGGTCTTTATGAAATTATGAGTTAGTTGTTGAAGCAATTGCATTTACTCGATAGATAGAGACTTGTTTGATATGATTTATTTTTGGCTTTTTTTTAAATTATAATTTTTAGATATTTCCTTACTATTTTCTTCCACCCATGAGTCATCATCATCGCTCATCTCTTCTTAATAGGATTCAACATCACTTTGAAGACTCTACTTAACTGTTATTTATTGATTAATTGTAGTAGTTATTTACAGTTTAAAATCTTACCTGAGCTTTCGATTAAAAGTAAAAAGGGGGCTTTTCTATTAAATAAAAAATTTGATGCTTCACTATAATTAATAAAGTTTAAGTATGAACAATAGTTTTTTAATAGAAAAAAATATGTTTTGTGACTATCATTCCTTTCTGCAAAATTATGAAATTGTTTAATTATTCCAAATATTTTATCTCTTTATCTTTTAATAAATCGGGATAAAGAAATTTCTTTATAATCATTTTATCAAATTTCTGTTATTTTTTGTTATTGATAACAAAAAATCACAGAGAAACTTGTCAATCACCTGCTTAGAAATTTATAATAACAATTTGTACAAATTCTCAAGTACTCCTATTAACTATATAAAACCTTGATTTAGTATCAAACAATTAAAGTTATAATTAAAAAATCAGAGTCTATGGAAACAGCTATACAAAAACCTTTGAATTAAATGTCACAGCCTAGTGAAGGTAGAAATCAAGGACACCTGAAAATCACAGAGAGGGAATTATCAGCTAAATTCAGATCAAGAAGAGATATCTACAAAAATTTTACTGAAATATGTTATATTTATTGTGATAATTTTATTTTTGCAGTAAACCTGTAACTCCAACTTATAGAGTCCATCAACATAGACTATTTATGTTAAATTCTGAAAGATGAGAACAAAGTTTTGGTAAATGACTATGTGAAGATGATAAAATTTCCCAAGTTCGGGGAACTAGCTGTTGAAAATTTTCTAGAAAAAATTATAAGTTAATTTGAGGTTCATCTTTACCTCCTCGATAACCACAGTAAAAGGAAGACTATCAATAGATAATACTTTTTTAATGAGCTCAACTCAATTGGACCTGAGTATACTATTATTGTCGTCAAGCATGCCTTAGACCCTAGATTCGATCAAGCTAAAAATTAAGAAAAGAAAAACTATATCCTAATATGCGATTAGTGGCATAAGAAGCTATTGCAAAATCCTTTTGTGTCTTCTATTATTCACAAATTGCCTGAATCTCCAAGGAAAACGATAATAATAGTAATTAGATCACATTGAGGTCCTTGGGACCTCCAATCTTATATATGTGGTAATATTTAAGGGACAAGTCCTTTCAAGCGGAATATTTCAATTCCTTCGTATGCTGAGTCTTTATTCTTCTTCTTCATCCTTTTCTTCTTAGTTGTCTTTTCTTTCTGAAGTTTCCTCTTTTACCTCCTTTTCTTCCTCTTTTCATGAGCTGAGGATCTGGATATTCTCTTCATGATCTTTAAATTTGAAATGGTGATCAAAGTTTTTGACTTAATGAAGAATTTTAGTTGCTTTTATCTGATTTAGTCTTTCATTATTGTTGTTAGCATTTGAATAAGGGTAGATTTGATAAAATATGCATGTTTTTGGAGGCATTTTCTGTTTTAATCTACCTTATTTAGGTGTTCATAATAGTCTGAAGAGATGCTAATGCAGGCTTTATCATTAGCTGTAATTGTTTTCAACAAGTATAGATTGAAAAGTTTTATTAAGTCTCTTTGAGCATGACTCAGATTTGATGAATCCAAGTAGTCTATCGTCGTACATTGTTACTATTTTCTGGAGTAGGTCCTTGCTAAATCTTTTGTAGACTTCGATGATGGCTAATGAAATAATCTTTACTGGTCTGTATAAGGTGGAATCGATTGTGTTTATTTGGACTGAGATGCATGATTATCTTGTATCAAATCTTTTTTTGAGCTAAGCTTTTGTTATTCTTTCCAATGTTTGTGTTGTATCTTACTTTTTAATCTTAGTAATTATAATTAATATTAATTTTATTTATTAAGTTTTAATTAGGATCCATATTTAGTACTAAACCTTAGTTATTGAAATTTCCTATTTAGTTCTCATTTTAATTTGTGACGTATATGATGTCATATTAAATATCACATTTTTACACGTGTCTTTTTCAATTTTAGTAATTGGTGGTTAGGGAGCTATGTCGTAATTTTTTGCCATGTGATGTTTCCGAGCTCTTTGAGTAGTGGCTGGATTCTTCGAAGTAGTTATAGTCTTCTTTTTCTTCGGCTAAGCACCAATCCTCTTAATTATCAAAGTATATGACTTTCTTTGTTATTATTTCTCTCTTTGTTACTTCAAAGGGAGCCATTTGGGTTGGTCGGGATGGTGCTTAGTCAGTTATGAATCTTCTGAAGCCAACCTTATTTTCTCAACTAGCGTCTTGTTCAGAGTAATCTATTGAGTTTCTGAATTGGGATTTTGGTTCAGCTTGTTAGGGTTTTATGAATTTGTTATTTATGGAAATTAGACTGAGTAGTTGTAATGTAGCTACTGAATCCATATATGAACTATGTCGCAGGAGTTCTCCTCTAAAAATTAGATTTTTGTTAGTTAGATTTGGGACTCATTAGATAGTTAGAAACCTTTCCTAATGATGATTCTATCAGCGAAAGTTATTATTTCTATAATGAGAAGTCCCCATTCTTATTTATTTTATTTTATTAGCTAAATTATGTGATGTGTGAGTTTCTTGTATTCGATGTCATTTTTCATGAAGTCTCTTTGTAATTTGCTCAGTTTACCCATTCTGTATTTTTTAATTTTTTGTTAAATTTTTCAAATAAAATAAAAGAAATAAATTCAAGGAAAACGATTCACTTATTGAAAGAGAGCAGCAAAGTGGTTGGACAAAGAAAAGCAAAAGAGCAGCAACCCATCACGGCAAGTTCTAAATGATTAAAGGATGATAGGTAAACACTAAGGAATTAGAGGATGGGAGACACTAAAATGAAAAATGTAAACAAAGGTTAATAAGATAGCTCATTGAATAAGACAAGTATTTTTAAAATTGTAGGAATATATATGATTTGGGAAATTAAATTATAATTAATTAAATGAGCAATTTAATTCGTGGCAGTAAACTTTTTCAAAACCTAAACAATCTGATACTTGCTCGATAGAGAATTCAAAATCAGCCAGACTTTAATATTAGCAGTGTCCCTCTATCTCGCTTTTACGATGAGATAAAGAGAGACCGCTAATATTAAAGTCTGGCTGATTTTGAATTCTCTATCGAGCAAGTATCAGATTGTTTAGGTTTTGAAAAAGTTTACTGCCACGAATTAAATTGCTCATTTAATTAATTATAATTTAATTTCCCAAATCATATGTAATCCTACAATATTATTAATTGTTTAAAACTTATCTAAGACAAGTATGATGATGAAATAAAGATGAGCTTAATTAATCTATATTAATAATTTGATCAAATGCTTTAATTATTCACTCTATTAATACTCATAACTCAAATTTACTTAATTGTGTTTCCATCGATCTCATAAGAACATTTACTAATTATATCAGTATAATCTATGTTTGCTTAATGTTCAACTTTATACAATTAGATTTATTTTATAACACTGAAGCAATCTTCTATAGAGTTGGCTTCTGGTTAATAGGGTGTAGTGAATAAAAATTATAATTAAATTCTTTGAAGTAAGCTCTCTAAATAACTTACTGTGATGAACTCCTAAGTTGTCCATTACTATATCGACCTTTTTATCTCCTGCAAGCTAAAGCAACTTTAAACAAAATTCAATAAATTTTCAGAATTCAAAGACAGCATATATTACTTAAAGTGATGTAAACCAATAGTGGAAAAGATAACAGCGATAATTCTTTTACTTTTTCTTCATAGGATGACTTATATTTAACCATTGTTTTAGTACTCTTTTCTCACTATCGTTTAGTTTGAGAACTTAACTTCAGCAATAAAACTATTGCGTACTTTTATAATTGAAAATTTTGAATCCATTTTATTGTTCTATCATGACTTCTTGTATTATGGCTTTCTATAATAGTGGAGGCCATTTAACAGACTTAATATTTTCTTATTTAATATTGAAATTTTTGTAATGATTTCAGAGTAAAAATTTAGACAAGCAAATGTTAGGAAAACCTTGATGCAATAGTTTTCATTTCTCAGATAAAGTGCATCCTGTTTAATTCTATAAAGTGTTTTAATTTGTTACGTAATTTTGAAAATCATTTCAT
Organism: Oxytricha trifallax; assembly: GCA_000711775.1. Classification (NCBI taxonomy): domain Eukaryota; phylum Ciliophora; class Spirotrichea; order Sporadotrichida; family Oxytrichidae; genus Oxytricha; species Oxytricha trifallax. The sequence goes on along the minus strand of ARYC01009645.1, from coordinate 2,946 downwards.
CTAAAATTTTCAGTCAGTTGAAAGTAATTTATGTTTTGGCAAATAGCTGCGCTTTTTTTAATCCTTATTATTTTAAGCTGATCTGTTTTAGATACTCATCACATATCCTCTTTCCATGAAAATAGGAAATTTTCGAAAGTTGTGCAATAGCTTATGAGTAAAGTCTTTTGTGATTTTAAGTAAAAAGATATCTACAAATAACAATGAAGCTTATTATTTCAGTCAAAAGTATAATTATATAAATAATCATTACTCAATAAATTATTAAATTAGAAAGATAGATCCAGGGTTAATACCCAAGAGTATGAATTAAACAGTCACACTTGGATCTTAACTGAACTTTCTGACCAGCGACACCTTCGATTCAGGTGACCTGGACCAGCTAGAGAAGGGGCCTCTCGAGTACTTATTTGACGCCCCGCAGCTTTATAAGATGTAATACTGCATCAAAAGAGATTATTATAGCGAAGTATTGACTAAATACTAAGCAACTATCCTCCGCAGGTAAGTAGAATAAGAGCCACTACTAACCCATGACAAATTCCTCCACCGACTTGACTTCGAGTTGAAGGAATATAGAGAAACTAGCAAGTTCAGGAAAGTTTCTTAAACAGAGGAGAAATAACCCACTTCACAACTACCATCAATAAAGGTCTTCCTAGCTAACATAGAAGAATGCCACGGTCTCATCAGATCAGGCCCAAGACCTAAAGGTTCCCTTCTCACTTAACCAAGTTTTTAATTAAGTACTAATTAAGATATTATACTACCCCCAATTAAAACACAAGGCCCTAAGATAATTAACCCCTCTCTCCTTCCATAGAAAACATATAGTAATCAAGAGATATAAACAGAACCTACCAGTTCCACTCTCAACACCCAGAGACCAGAACAACAAAACCCCATCTAAGTTCCTAAATAACAAACCAAAAAAGTAGACTTGAAAACCTAGTCTCCTATTTATTCCAAATTGGGGTACTAAATACCCCCCTCCAACCTTAACCGTGACGCCCCCCTAAGTAATAAGAAGGACTAGTCACCAATACAATATAAGGCAAAGTATACTTCTAACAATCAAAACCCCAAAACCCTTTCAGTAGTTTGATTGAGTTTTTGATTGATAAAAGTAGACTATTAGTGCATTCTTTATTAGGGTTTTAGTAGGGTTTATGTAGGGGTTTAATGTTTAAATGTATTGTATATTAGTGTGTATTAGAGGTGCTTTATTTTTTACTATTCACTCAAACAATACTTTTGCATCATGATGAAACTTTATAAACTTAATTTCTCCTATTTAGCTTACAATTTAGTCTATTGAATGCTCCGCTCTTTGGTTAGGCTTAATGATTATCTACTCAGCCATATTTTTCATTTTACCTTTTATCTTTTTCTAGTTTAAATATTGCTGTATTCTCTGCTTTGAATCTTTCTCTCTCTTACAGCTATAGCAATCATTTCTTGGCATATCGTATTCAGCAATAATTGCTGCTAGAGCCCATACATCCCACTTAATATCACCATTTCTCGAGTCCTCCCTTTCTGGAAAGTATCCAGGAGTACCATAAACGTAGCCAAGTCCTGAAGCTTCAACTATTTATGATCTATTTAAATCAATTGTTACTACTCTGAGAGGTGAAAAATCAAGCATAAGATTCTCTGGCTTCAAGTCTCTATGGACATACCCTAAAGTGTCCAGCTCTTCAATGCCTTTACAAACATTTGTAAGAATAAGGGGTAGCTACAATGGAATCCTTTAATCTTATATGGAGTCTCTTAAAGTCATTTAATATAGAGGGAGACGAAAAGCAACATGATCTTGAGCAAGCAGTATTGCATCGAGCTTAATTATAAATCTGCACTGTCTAATCCCTTGCTTTAGTAAGAGCTTAGTACTCATTGACGAATTCCATTTGATATTTGTCATCGCATTTAGAATAGTTGAATGGATAAATCTTGTATGCGAACTGCTTATCAGTTTTGATTTTTTTCTCAAACTTGTCCTCAAGTATAAGATAACTTTCCTTACATTCTTTAAGGTCAATTACATTTAAAATTGGAAGCTTTAGTGCTTTTATCTTCAAAGTGATTTTCACTATCTCAGAAGCTGGGAGGTTTCTCACTGCTTTAATAAGCTAATTTTCTTTTTTAACTCTTTGTTCCAAAGATTTTAAAGGGTCTCTTGGCTTTCTTTTTTGAAGGAAGACCTCACCAGTCTCGGGATCTATGCCTTCAAACTTCTTGCCATGATGGTTTTAAATGTGAACTTTTAAATCCCTTGAATGGTTATATTGATTATTGCAATAAGGGCAAAAATATTTTCCATCTATCTTATCATGCTTAAGATAGAGCTTAGGCTTGTTCGAATGCTACTCTAAGATATGACGCTTAAGAGCAGATTTATAAGTGAAGTTCTTCTCACACTCTTCACATAAATGTAATGCTTGAATTTCTTTTTTCTCTTCCTCCTCTTCAACCATTTTTTATTGGAACTTCGCATTGAATTTCTTAGCTCTGCATTTCTATTTAACAACTGAATTGTTATTCAAAGTCTGAGACCTAAGGTTATAGAATTTCAGGTTCGTACTAGGTAAATGCATCACAAGTCTAAATTTTCTATTGATTCATGAAGGAAAATTTTTGCTGGCTAATGCCAAGTAATGCCGCTTATCTTAGTAAGTTGCCGCTCATTTTATAAATACTATTAATAATTATATAAGCTGTTTAAATTCTTTCTTTATATACAAGTAAGAGCATATCCTCAAAGATTTAGAGAGGTTTAATGGGAACAGAGTGAGAGACATTAGTTTTATTTTCCAAAAAATTTGAGATAATTTATATATTATTTCATCCATTTTATACATTAAAATGCACCTAAATGTGTTTTGGGGAGTTAGGTGGTGCTCCTAAATATGTTCTCGTAAATTTAGGAGGGGAAGTTTTAAAATT
>ARYC01009644.1:0-15316 GCA_000711775.1 Oxytricha trifallax | reverse complement strand
TTAAATCATAAATAAAAAGAATTACTAAATAGCATTTCAACAATAATTAAGTATTTTTAGATAATTTCATAGAATATCTCTCCGAAGACAATAGAATTAAATACTTAAAAATATCGACGAGGCTGGAGGAACAGTTTAAAAACATTTCCGGAATAGCAAGCGTGGGCATAGCTATATCTGACCACGAAACCCCGGTATGGCAAGGTCATGGCTAGGTTTGTCTTTATTTATTGTAAATTTTCAGGAAATTAATATTTTATACAATTAAATTTTAAGCTTTAAATGCAATGTCAGCAAGACCCGATGAACAGTTTTAAAAATCTTGCCTTATGCATTTTTATCTATCTTTTACTTTTTTGATGATTACTTTTAATATCTCTCTATTTTTTAGAGCTTTCTAAAAATGTAAGATAAGAAATATATAATCATTATTAATAAGTAGATTTTATCTACTTTTACCACATAACATTCATTTTGCGATTTTACTTTAAAATGTTTTTGAAAAGTTTAAAAAACCAAAGATCATTTTATATGGGTTATTTCTTTTTTAAATTTAAGCATGCTGAAATTCATTACTTTAAATACAATTAATTCTTTACTACTTGTCATATTACAAGAAAATACCTAATATCGAGAAGTGACATGGCAAGCTTGTTAAATGATGGCTTTTAAATTTCCTCTTATGATAAATTATTCCTCCGTTTTATATTTAAATTCAAAATGCCATTATCGATGTTATCTAGATCACTACTAACATCTCCATGTCTTTCCTTTTATGTTGAAATTTATTTCTAAAATAGGTGCTCAATATGTGATTATAACATGTTTTGAAGACTAGTGATCAGATACAGGATCATTTCGTTCAAAAGTACTTATATTAATAAAATTTATAATTAATATTAAAGATTTAGTTTATAGAAATATGGAAATAAAACATTGATAAGCATTAATAACGATATTAATAGGAACAACAATAACCATAACTACTACATAGATAATAAAAAATAAAAGTGTAATGGAATTTGAAATACTTACTTTACTTAAATATAAGATAACCATTATTAGGTAGTAATGAACCATTTGCCATCTCCACGTAATTGCAAGAAAATAGACAGGCAATGGATCTGAGATATCTTAGACACACTCCTTCCCTTATAGTTAAAGGAAATGATAAATCAGGCAAGATAAAGGCAATTTTCACGATAAGTGGAAAAGCGGTCTTTAAGTATTTAATTGCGGTCTGAGTTTGCAGAGGCTTTCAATCGTTGCATGCTTATTTCCTATAAGTGCTAAATATGACCACCTTGTCAGATTATAACCTCAAAAGGCAAGGCAGCTGCATTATTGAATCCCCATTCTAAGCTTCGGAACACAAGGCTTAAATGTGAGGAGACAAAAGATGAAGTGGAGCATTTGAGAACAGACAGTAGTGACTTCTTTCAGCAAGTGAAGCGTTTGAAACCGAATCATAGCAGATGTAGCCTTAAAGAGCTTAGATGCGCAGCTTAAACGCCATGAGCGACAATTTTTCGTAACGACCCAATCAAATGAATTACCCACTACAAAGTTAGAGTAATTTTTCGAAACAACCTTACTTGTTTTTTCTTCTGAGTGTGTGTAATATTCATAGTTTTAGTATACTCATATCTAACTGTCATTAGTCTTAAGTATATTCTCATAGTAAAAAAAGGTATTACTTGAATGCTTAAAATAGGCATTACTTAACACGATTAGTCCACATAGTAAAATATCACTATAAGCTTGATAATTTAACTTGCGAACTAATTTTGATACTTCATCATTAATCGAATGTACCCACAAAAAATATCATTATTGGTAATTAGAGGACCATTTCGAATTATAAATGAAGGAGTGAGATTCATTGAGTAAAAATTATTTATTAATAATTAAAAGGTTAGGTGTGTTTGTATGTGTGATTAAATTGCATGAATAGTGGAATTAGCAAGTCGTAGAGAGTACAGGTCATCCAAACAAGTTTTGTGATAGATGCAATGACCATTGAAACAATATCAAGAATAATGTTATAATTACAGTTATCATACTTTAGAGTTTTAGCTTGAAAATAATCTTGGCTTCGTTAACCAAAACAGATGTTAGCCCAGGCATAATCTGTAAGATAAAAGAGCATATCATCATATACTTAAGCGGTTGAGATCATTCAGTTTACAAAACCTCTTGATTATCAGCAAAATTTAGCTAGAATTAAAAAATGTGTCTTATTGTAGAAATAAATATACATTGGTACATTAACCTCTTTTATTTAAGCAACTTCATTGAATAAATTAAAAAATAAATAACATTTAATAAGGGAGAATAAATTGTTGGTGCAGGCCTAATATCAATTAAATTATCATTTATAAGCTGAAAGCTCCCTCGACAATAAAAGGCAGAGTATTTGGCACGCACACACCAAGTTCTGAAGGACAGACTGTCATATATTGAGTTTGAGGACAGAGGTAGCTTGATTAGTATTGTGCAAAAGTCAATAATTAATTTGCATCTTTCTTGAATGGAGTAGTCTACTGAGAAAAAAGTATTTTTTCACTTTACTATCCTCTCTTTGCTTATGTGATTAATATTGTATATTTACAAGTATTTATGCATTATTTTCAATGGTTTAAGTCATAATTTTGAAAAGCAAATAAGTCTTTTCATATATTTTGACTTCATTACACTCACTATATATGTAATGTCTCAAAATATAATATGAATTTATTTATTATTAATTAAGTTTAAAACCATCCTTTTTGTCACTAAGTTTTTATGAAAGTAAGCTTGAATAAATATGATAAAAATATTTGTATTAATAATTTTTATCATTATTTTTGAATTGATAAGTTTAAAAAAGTAAATAATTTTTAATCGGTAATTTTGAATTATAGTGATATTAATTTAAAGTTTTATAGTTTATTTATGCTAATAAAAATATATATAAAATGAAAATAATTTTACTATAAATGGAAAATTAAAATTTTTGTTTTTCATGAATATTATTGTCTAAATTATAATATGCAAGAGGAAAAAAAAACAGCATTAAAAAAAAATATAAACCGAAAAAACGAATTAAAATAATTTCAAACTCCATTCTTTTTCATAAGCCAATTTATTAATTAAATATATAGTAAATTATTAAATTTCGAACTCCATTCTTTTATAGCAAATGCTCAGTCATGCCCAAAAATGGTGTTCTTTTTCTTTCCACATTTTTAATATTCTGAATTTTTCGTGTTTTCAAGCCCATCGAAGATTACATGTCATTTTACCTTATTAATTTGTGAAATTGCAAATGAATTAAAATATATTTATATTTTGAAAACATCTTAGTCTGAGTGCCATAACCCGCTGGATCCAAAATTGACATCTTTTTATCTGTAATAAGCTTTTTACAGGATTAACCGTAGGAAAATAAAAAAGTATAATTAGACTTGAAATTATTATTGTAATCACTCAGGATCCTAAAATTTACAGGCTACTATTTAATCTACTAATAATAAAATACATTGAAAATGGGGAAATGCAAAATAAAAATCTAAAACTATTAAATCAAATTAATAACAGCCACTAATTACAAGTACTTTCAGATGAAATTTTATCTTAAATGACTTATTTATTATATATCAATAATTAATAAACTGGCATTCTGTTAATTATTTGTTTTAATTATTTCTCCAATTCAAATCTCATTTAGCGTAGTGTCCCCAGTTGTTGAAGCTGCTACTTTAAAATAGGTATCTTCAGGGTATCTTCATAAAAGATTTAAAGCAAATAATAAAGTGCCCACAACTCGGAAGTGTTAACCTAAACATTCTTGCTTGCAACTCATAATAAAAAAGAAACACATTGTAGACAGCAATACAGTAAAGGGAAATGAATTCTTAATAATCTAAACAAAATCTTAACTCTTCTCTATCACAAGGACAAATACTAACATGTCTCAAACCTTAATGCCATAATTTGAATAAACATCCTTACTAATACTAACAGGTTTTGAAAACTGGGTAACTAATAATAAGTTCTAGGAAAAATTCATATTCTCTAGAGAATAAGTAAAAGGGTCAGCAAACTCAGTAATTTTACAATTAATAGTATCAATAAGAGTCTTCAATCTACTATTTTTATGCAATAATAAATATATGTAAATAAAAAATAATAATTGCCTTAAAGATAGTACCTACTGCATTAACAATTCAAGTTTTAACAATCTATATCAAAATTCTACTGACATTCTAACAAAATAGAGTAATTAAGAAGCAAATTTGACAAATTAGCAAAAGCAAAGCAATATGAATTTTGAAAATGTATTAAGGCAGGTAAATATATCTAGTTCTAGCTCTCAATAATTTTGAGTAATCTTAAATATAGTAAAATTAAGTTTCTAAATAAAAACACTTACTAGTTCAAGAAATACACCCTAAATTTAAGAATTCATCAACCCAAATTAATAGAGTATAATTGATTAGTTAGCTTAATCAACTCTATAAAAGAATTTAATTGGGTAAATCATCAATTTCTTAACTTTAATTCCTCAAGTGATCACGAAAGTCTTTAAGCTTACAAACAGGGACTAAATGGAAATAATTAGCTCTAAGTTTTGAATGAATCATTTGATACTCTGGCCAATGATAATTTGTAGGATTATGACGAAGACGAAGAATTCAACAAAATTGCTTATATTTCTTATTCAGTTAATTTTATTCAAAGGTCTTTCAGAGTTTTAAAAATAATGTGGAGTTAAGCTGAGAAATAGATACTCAATAGTAAAATGCCTGTATAATAAAGTAGAGTTACTTCTAAGTAAAATATTGACTCAGAAAATCTCAAATGAATCTATAATATGAGCATTTAATGCAAGTAAGACGAAAAATCAAGACAAAAATTAGGAGATCCATTATATAGTAACTTAATAAATTTAGAAGCTATTGAAGAGTCTCTCCACTAATTTAAATCTATATCTAAAAGTTCTAAGTCTTCACTTATATGGAATAGGAATAAGCAAATGTTCTCACCTCAATACAATTCCTAAAGTTAATTAATTGCATAAACACAATGTCCTTTGAAAGCACCAACTTCTAGTTTTACTAAAATGCTTAAATTCTACCCTTATCAGATAAAAAGATAGATTGGAACATTCAAAATTTATAATAATTTCTTAATTAAGTTTTCAACAAAAATTAACTACAGAATAGTCACATACTTCTTTGAACAATACTAGCATTAATAATACTCCACATTTGAATGTATAAAACTTAATAATGTCCTTTTGAAGACTTAATAAAGACATGAATCATCAAGAACTGATAACTAGGAATAAAGTGCATTAATTTTAATTAGCTAGCAGAAACCCTAATAACGGAGACTTCTCTACTTCTTAGAGTATGGCAAGCAATATTAATTTTGATGTACAATAAAATTAGGACAAATAAACTTAAATTTTCTTATAAAAGTGAAGATCCTCTGTTGGCAGTATTTGAGGAATAAAAGATTCTATACTTGAGGTAGGCAATAAATTAACCTTTAATTATAATTATTGATAAACTTGATCTAGGGCATAAACAAGACCTGATGCTTCTTAGAGAAAATTGATTAAAGACAAAAAGTATCAGCATTTATCGACTTAAATATATATGCTAAAGCAGTGCATTTAATCATAAAATCCTTAAGAATGACATTAATAAAAGATTTCTTGTTAACGATAGCAAAATTCAAACTTCCAAACTACAAAAAGTCCAAAATGAGAATTAAGTTAAAATGAGTTATAATGATATTTTTAGGACAAGCCATGCTTAATAGGCAATGAAGATGAGCGTAAATAGAATCTTCAAAATATTAACAAAAAAAGGCTAAGTGATGGATTAGTAGACTTGAAATAAAATTATGTTTAAAATTAATTAGGGAAAGAATTGCTTGACAAAATCAAAAAGCAATAAAATATCTTAAAATAATCTTTGTAATAACTTAAGAAATGAGTTTGATAAAATCGTTTGGATTATTAAAAACCAATACATTGACTAAAGTAGAAACAATAAATGATTAAAACAAAGTCAAAGTTATTCAATATAGTTTATTTTAAATCAATAAAAGCACAAGTTTCAGTAGTAACTAAAAGATAGTTTCTTTATTTGGAAAAATAAAGCATTATAGTAGAAATAAATACTTATATTATCTCATAAATTTATACCAAACAATTAAAATTAAGTGCTATGCAAAGATGGATGTTAAAAATTATAAAATTAAAATCAGCAAGTTTAATAAAATCTAGCCTTCTAGAAATTATTAACCACAAATTAAATCAACAGCTTAAGTAGTCTTAACAACTTGTTTTAAAGCACTTATACCTTTGAAAAGTGAAGTCATTTAAAAATAAAGCAAATAATTGAACAAAATAATTTCAAGCAAAAAACTATTTCATCCAAGCATCTATTACGAAAAGTGTTTAAAATTAATGGAAATACACAGAATTCTGCTTCATTGAATAATTTACAATTACAGCTAAGGAAATACAAAGAATTGCAATTAGATCATTGACAAATAATAAGAGGAAAAATTATCTCAAAATGTATTTTAACAAGTTTCGACTTTAAATTGCGTAATTAACTAGCATGCAGTAAGCATAGCAATTAAAGTTACAAATTCTGAAGAAGTTGCTAAGAACAATGCTAATAAGTGACTAGCTTTCTCAAAGATTAAGTAAAGTTAGATTGTTCAATCAATGGCATAGAGTTACTATGAAATAATCCCATTTTAAAACTAAGAATTTACAATAGTTTTAAGAAATATAAAGACTATTTAAATTTTATAGAAATTTTAAGGCACATAAATGATAAACTTACTCTCAATTATAATCACAAATTTATCCAAAGATTAAAACAGATTATTGTAGGAATACATTCGATTTGGGAAAATGAATTAAAATTAAATTATATTTATATTAAAATCATGGCAGTTATGAAATCCAAAGTGACTCAAAATTCAAATCTGAGTGGATCCTACGGTAGATCCCGCAATTTTAGCTGGACTTTACTATTGGCAATATTCCTGAATCATCCCAAGAAGTGAGATATTTTGATTTTGAGCTAACTCCCAAAAACAGTAAAAGGGATTTTTCTCGCTTGGGAAAAGAGATAAATTCATTATAGCAATAACAACCACCGTCTCATTTTTAATGCGCTATTCAGAGAGTATAATATTGTTAGGGTTTGGAGACATTTTCCAAAATATAACTGAAGGTAATTAATAATAATTAATTTTAATTTTAATTCATTTTCCCAAATCGAATGTATTCCTACAATAATATTTATTTTAAAATGGAAATTTAATCAGCTTTACAGAATACTTATTATAATAATCAAAATATGAATTATAAGAACGTTACTTAGTTTAACCACCTTTCTTAAGATAATCGGACATTTCCTTTTTGATTTCGTTGAATCTCTCTTCTGTTCAGTTCTGCTACGAGTTGTCTGTCTCTGCTACACCGGCTCTTACTGGGTTGGACCTCTATAAAAAATAAAATTTAGATATTTTTTTTGTAACTTACAATTTTTGTGAGTGTAACCGCTCCATCAGCGTTGATCTCTAAAGTTTTCCATTTCCTAATTATTTATTTCATTTTAAATTATCGATTTCCTATTATAAATTGTAAATGATTTAAAAAATATAAACTAAGAATGAACAATTGCCATTTAAATAAGAATAAATTAACTTCATGGATAGGTTGGGTTGTAGATTTCTAAAAAGATTTAATTCATGCATGACTAAATGATTGAGCTAACAAAGAAAAATAATATTCTTTAATAGTTTGATGATCAGTTAAATGAGCCATGAAAAATTCAAGAATTTGTACAGTCATAGCATTTAGGTTGACTTTAGATAATTTTTACATGGAAAGGATTTACAGATAAATATGTACTCAAAATCTACAGTAATATTTATAATGACAGTTTGTTCAAAATCATTTAGGTAAATTTTGACTTAATGAAACATATATTTGGACTAAAAACGCCAAAATTTGCTAAAACTTATCTCATAGAAGTAGAAAGATAATAAAACAGATTTTCAAGTTGATTTTACTTAATGCTACATATGAAGTGAAGGTAAAGTTGGTATGGACAATTTAGCTTTTTTATTCTTAAGAAATCTTAAAATTTAAGACTGCTAATTATATTATGAGTCTTTTATAAAGTAATTTCTATAAATTTTGGAAAATCAAAATTATCAACAATATCTCAGACTCGATGTACAAAGCTAACAGAATGCTTTTTTGATTTTCTAAAGAATTTTTGACGATTAAGCGAAATTGAATAATAATTTAAGAATGACTTACTAATACAATCTAATTAAGGAGTTAGAAAACTAAATTTCTATTTAGAAATAAGCAGAATTTAAACTTAGTAGACCCATTTTAAAAAGATACTATCTTGACTAAGTTAAATAACAATCATGAGATGTAAAATAGAGTGAAACAATTTGATATAATCATACCATCCCATTATTTATTGTCACTAATAGCTGCAAATAAATCACTAAATAATTAAATGAGTTCAATATAAATCGACCAATACATGTCACATACATCGGGAAAAAAAGGTCTCCATAAAAACCAATAAATTTACTAAAAAAGAAGAGCACAAAATCAAAGAAAGCTGCAATTTTCAAAAACAATCATTAACACATATATCTAAGAGAGTGTGAAAAAATGAAGAAATAATTAAATTATAGTGTTTCAAAGTAAAGCCCAATATTCTAAAGATTTATTTTAGACAATCTTATTTCTCAAATATATCTTTATCAAGTGATTAATGAATTTCAGAAAAGTATTGGTAATTAATAGTGCAAAGAAAGCTTAAATTATATCTCAGTCTAGTGAAAAAAATCAAATAATTTTAGAAATTACTAAACTATCACAAAAAATATAAGAAATCGAAAGCAAAATGACTTAATTTAACACTGTAACAGGTTAAGTTCATAAAAAAATCATTATAAAAATAATAGAAAGACAAGCTTTTGCTTAAATCTAATATTAAGAAGTATCTTATAAACTGAGTATATTAAAACCCCAAAACCCCTTAGTGAGGTTTTTAAGTGCTTTGATTTGTATGGTATAGTTGGGGTCTTATTGGGGTTAGTAGTTAAAATGCAGGTTTTATATGATTTTAATGAATATTTTATGATTATTAGTGTGCTTAACTCAAACAAATTTTATCTGCTTTTCTTTGTGATACCTCTTGAATCTCGCTGTCTTTAGTTGTTCTTGAATGTCATTTAATGATTATCTTGGATATGCTGGAGCTTTTACTATGACCATCTCAACTATCTTCTTAATTTTATCGCAGATTTCTTCTTATTTATATGTTTAGCTGCTAAACTTATTGATTATTTCTCGTGCTTTGTTCCAAAGTATGACATACTTTCCATATCGCTCTCTAATATTATAGCGGCGATTGCCCATACATCCCACTGAACTGAGCCATTATTCCATTTCTCTCTAATTGGGAAGTATCCAGGAGTGCCAAGAACTTTTTCCAAAGTCACTATCTTTTATCTTAAGGCTCTATTGAAATTGATAACTGCGACTTCTAAAGTGCAGAGGTTAAGCATAATATTTTCAGGCTTCAAATCTCTATGAACATATCCAAGTTCATGCAACTCCTTGACACCCTTAATCATATCTTTAAGAATATCATTTAAGTCATCAGGATATCTATTGTGATATAGATAGTCTCTTAAAGTCATTTCAAATTTCTTGAGCCTTAGTGCGATGAAGCCATAGCTTAATATAACACCATTTAGCTTAAGCAAGTTCTTGCAATCTCTTCTTTAAGCCTCTCTAAGAATCATATATTCGTTCGCAAACTCATTTTAATACTGCTCATTTTTTATTAGATAGCTGAAAGGTTATACCTTGTATGCATACTCATCAACTACTATAAGCTTTGCCTTGTTAGGCACACTTATGTGCAAGTATTTTTAAATGCAGCTACTAAGTTCAATTGCATTTAATGCAGGAATACTCATTGCTTTCGCTTTGAAGCATGCTAAAACAGTATGATCTGCAGGCTAGTTCATTGATTCAAAGCGAGCACTGTCTCTTGAGCTTCTCCTATAGGTCTCTTTAAGTCTCAAGAATTTTTGATTTTCTTTTAGCAATACAAGTTATTAAGTCTCCTTATCTTAAATCAATAATTCGCTAAGATGATGTTTTTGCATATGCTTCTTAACCTTTGCTGAGTGAGTGTAAGACTTCATGCATGTTGTGCATTGGTACCTTCCATCCACTTTGTCATGCTTGAAGTAGATCTTGGCCTTGCCAGAGTGTACATCTTTAATGTGCCTCTTCAAGCTAGACTCAGTTGAGAAGAAGTTTTAGCAGTCTTCACATTAAAATGTTTTAATTTTTTCTATTGGTTGCTGTTCCTTTTCTTCCTCAACCAATTCAACTTATGTTAAAACTCCCAACTCTGCATTCTACTTCTTGTTTTAAACTTAAATTTTAAAGACCTCAGCTTCAAAATCTAGAGCTCTTAGTTCAACCTCCTTTTAAATATAAATTACTTCTGGTTTCTTGGAGGAGCCAAAGTTGAGCAATCAAAACCCCAAAACCCTTTCAGTAGTTTGATTGAGTTTTTGATTGATAAAAGTAGACTATTAAGGCATACTTTATTAGGGTTTTAATAGGGTTTATGTAGGGGATTAGGGTTTAAATATTAGTAATTTAAGTGAGTATATGCGACGTTTGGGGTCAGTTTATGACAGTGAGTATATAGATTTATTGTTTAAGCTACGTTATGGATGCGATTATTATAGTGAATAACGCAAACCTATTCTTAATTATACATCAATAGCAAGGCTTATCCATAAATCTCCTGCTACTGTTAGGTCTCATTGTCTATTAGCATTGAATTTAAAGAGATAGCAGCTTAATTCTAAGCCTAAAAGACCTCTAAAGTTCTAGCAGCATCATATTGATTATCTCATTAATGATAAGACTATTAAATACTGGGCTCACTTCTCTCTGGCCTAGAGAGCTGTGATGTTTCAACGCTAATTTCCTGAGCTTCATATCTCTGCTTAATCGATAGCTAACATATATACAAAGAACGGAATATCTTACAAGACTGTCAATCGCATTAAGAGAGTGATTGACTTTAATGTTCCATTTTATAAGGATAATTTAAATTATATATTCAATTAAATACAGAGGTCTTAAGAGCATTATATAAAGTTCATACGCGCTGATGAGGCAGTATTTACATTTAATACCTTCATATCAAGGTCCTGGTACAAGAGGTACAGCAACATAGAAGTTTATGATTAAAAGGTTAAGGTTTAAACTCATGCTATTCTAGGTGGAATAAGTGAAGATAATGATCTTGAGACTTATGTTATCCACCCTCGCTCTATTAAGACTGAATAATACATATTATTCCTATAATAACTCAGAGATAAGTACGGTGACTAAGAGATTATTTTGTTTGTAGATAACTTATCAGTCCATAAAACTAAAGAATCAAGGAGGGAATATGAAAGATTAAACATAACACCTGTATTTAATGTTCCCTACAGTCCTCAGTTCAATGGAATTGAATTATATTGGGGTCTATTAAAAGGCCACTACAAGAAACTTCTGCTAAATCACTTGATGCATGATTTGAAGATAGATACAGTTGATTTTATTAGGAGTACTGCTAAGAGAGTCAGCGATGATAAAGCTAAAGTATGCGCTAGAGAAGGAAGATTTTGTTTTTATAAATAAATTTTAGATTTAAGCGAGTGAGTATATTCACATATTAAATTAGCTCATAAAAGGATTTGTCTTATCTTTCTTTTCTTCCTCTTATGCCTTGCTTGGGCCCATGTTTCTTCTCTTAGTGCCAGCCCTTGCATCTATGTTCATCTCGTCTGGCTTTTATAAATCTTTGAAGAGTCTCTTACTCAATTCATGCTTTACTTGAGACTTTCTCTCTCTGTTTAATTGCTGCGCTCTTTCATCAAGTATATAGAAGTACCAGGTTTTTCTATAAAGTTAGGAGACTAAGCTAACTTGAGATGAAAGGATGCTTTTGCAGTTCCTACAGCCAGGTGTCCCTTATTTTAATACCTTGCTTCTCTTTTTCTTCAGGAGAGATGCTATAGCGTTACTTGTGAGCTTCTTAAATTACTTCATTTAAGTACTCAGGTTTCAGAATTCCAAGAACTCCAAAGAAGAAGTTCTCTCTGGCAACTTATTAGAGAGTTGCAACTTTGATGGTAGGTAGAGAGCAACATCTGGATCACTGCCATCGCATCATCATAGAGATTTGTAACTGAAATTTCAGGGTAGTTAGGTATCTCAATCATCTTTATTTCATTGGTCTTAAAAGCTTTTTTCTCTTCACTTAGTAAGGCTTTTAAGAATGAAATTTTAGTCCCTTCCTGAGTTGGTAAGATCAATCCAACTATGGTTAAAATTTAAATATTAGTTAAGTGCTTACCTTGCTAATCCATGTATCTGTAGAGGTCCTCCTTACTTCGAAATCTTCCAATTAAATCTTGAGATTAAATTATCTTCATTGCATCATTCATAGATTCCATCTTGCTTCCAGTTTCTATAAATGTTTATGAAATTTAAAATTATGGATATCCATTCTAAACTTACTAAAATTTTACTACTAAATAGGGAGATCCACATAGAGGTCAACCTGAATCAGATAAATAGATAAAGATGGAAGAATTTTCTCCAAGTTTCAGAGTTTGACTTCCATTTTTATCAAACTTTCTCCATTAAATTGCTCCTAATAATAATTAATTTAATTAGGTGGTTCACCTAATTTATTTAAAACTTAATTAGGAGGTTTAATTAAAGTTCAAAACCGTATTAGGTGGTGCATTAAAAAAATTAAAGTTTTAAACCTCCCCTCCTAAATTTACAAGAACAGATTTAGGAGCACCACCTAACTTTACAAAAAAAATTTAGGTGCATTTTAATGTATAAAATGGATGAATTAGTATATAAATTATCTCTAATGTTAAGAAATATAAAACTAATGTCTCTCACTCAGACCCCTTTAAACCTCTCTAAATCTTTGAGAATATGCTCTTACTTTTGTATAAAGGTAGAATTTAAACATCTTATATAATTCTTAGTAGTATTTATAAAATGAGCTGTAACTTACTTAGAAAAACGGCATTGCTTGGCATTAGCCAGCAAAAACTTTCTCTCATGAATCAAAAGAAAATTGAGACTTGTGATGCCTCTACCTAATATGAACCGTAAATTTTCTTACCTTAGGTCTCTGTCTTTGAATAACAATTCAATTGCTAAATATAAATGCAGAGCTAAGAAATTTAATGCGAGGTACCAATAATAATGGCTAAAGAGGAGGAAGAGAAAAAAGAAATTAAAGCATTACATTTATGTGAAGAGTGTGGGAAGAACTTTACTTATAAATCTGCTCTTAAGCGTCATATCTTAGAGTAGCATTCTAACAAGCCTAAGCTCTATCTTAAACATGATAAGATAGATGGAAAATATTTTTGCCCTTATTGCAATAAGCAATATAATCATTCAAGGGATTTAAAGTTCACCTTGAAAAACACCATGGTAAGAAGTTTGAGGTCATAGATCCTGAGACTGGTGAAGTATTTCTTCAGAAAAAAAAAACAAGAGACCCTGTAGAATCTCTGGAGCAAAGAGTTAAGAAAGAGAATAAATTAATAAAAGCAGTGAGAAACCTCTCTGCCTCTGAGATAGTAAAAATTACTCTCAAGATGCATTCACTCAAGCTTCCAATATTGAATATAATTGGCCGAACTGAGTGCAAAGAAAGTTATCTTAATTTTGAAGATATATTTGAGAAAAAGTCATAACTGATAAGAAGTTTGCTTACAAGATTTATCCATTCAATTACTTTAAATGCGATGACAAGTATCAAATGGAGTTTGTCAATGAGTATCAAGCTCTTACTAAAGCACGGGATAGACAGAGTAGATTTATAGTTAAACTTGAAGTAATTCTCCTTGCTTAAAATCATGTAGCTTTTAGCCTACCTATATACTAAATGATATTAAGAGACTATATTCAAGACTAAATGTGTCCAAAGTATCTACCTCTTATTCTAACAAATGTCTGCAAAGGTATTAAGGAGCTTCATACTTTAGGATACGTGCACAGAGATTTAAAGCCTGAAAACATTATGCTTGACTTTTCACCACTCAGAGTGGTAATATTGTTAAAATATAATTGATTTGGGAAAATTCAAATTTATAAATCTAAATCAATTTAACTGTAGGCGTAACAGCCACTAATTTGCGAAGCTTTTAATTGTAATTTGATTTATGTTTGATCTACTTAGTAGCAGTTTAAATTTAAAAGTTTAGTGATCTAATCTAAAAAAGTGGAAAGTTTTTTTTGTACCATTGGGTACATTGGCTCACGAATTCCTCGCATCTGTGCCCTACAAACATGGGAGCTTCTTAATGTACCAATCTAAAACGGTACAATATATTAGGGCGTACTGATCTACTTTAAATGTACCAATGTGCCGTTTGGACATTGAAAAGTTTTTGTTTTTTTTAAATCGGTACATTGAGAAATGTGGTACATTTAATTATTAAAGCAATTAATTAGATAAGGTGCGGTTCATTAGTTGCCGTTATCATCGTGATCATGCGTCTTATCTGCCGTGTCTTCAGCGTCCTGGTTGGCTTCTGTCATCTTCACATCCTGCTTTCTGCCCTCAACGACCCCGTCTTCCTGCAATCTCTTCCTAAAGTACTTGGCCAACTGTATTGTGGTGAATGGAAATGTCTTCGACCCATCCCTGTTCAACTCGTGTTGATGCATGTTTACCAGCTTGATTCGTGTGTAGAATGCCTCCCTGTCTGCGCTCTCCATTTTCTCAGATTTTAGGCTGTACTTCGAATTCGTTTACTAATGCATCTGCTTTATTTATAATCGATTGGTTGCACACGATGAGTAAATGAGGGCAACTTCACTCCATTCTTTTAGATATTTATTATTAGAAAAACTAATCACTCTTATCTAATTAATTGCTTTAATAATTAAATGTGCCACTTTTCACAATGTACCGATTAAAAAAAAACAAACTTTTCAATGTTTAAACGGTACATTGGTACATTAAAACTAGATCAGTACGCCCTATTATATTGTACCGTTTTAGATTGGTAAATTGAGAAGCTCCCATGTTTGTAGGGCAACAATGTGAGAAATTCGTGAGCCAATGTACCAACGGTACAAAAAAAACTTTCCACTTTTTTAAATTAGATAACTAAACATTTAAATTTAAACTGCTACTAA
>ARYC01009643.1:0-18601 GCA_000711775.1 Oxytricha trifallax | reverse complement strand
ACTTTGTAGGGGAGACCTGGAACAGATATATTCCTAATGAAAGAACATGCAAAGGTTCATAGAGAGAGAGAAAGTCATAGATTATTCATGAAGGGAGCAAGAGACTTTATATTCAATAGCCAGATTAAATAAACATAGATGCAGGAGCTGGCACTGAGAGAAGAAATATGGGCCCAAGCAAGCTATAAGAAGTGGAGAAGAAGGAGAAGTCTACTCCCTTTCTGGGTTAATTATTCATTCATTTAAATCTTAAACTTATTTAGAAACATTCATTCTTCCTTCTCTCGCACAAACTATGTTGTCTTATCTATGCTTACTCTCTTGCAGCTACTATGAATCAAGTCTTCTGTATCGATGGACAAGTCATTCAGAAGGTGATCCAGCAGCAGCAGTTTCTTTTAGTGAGTCTTAATTTAACTCCAATAGAATTCGATTCCATTAAACTGTGGGCTATAGGGAACTTTATATACAGGAGTTATGTTTAACTCTTCATAAGCTTTCTTAGACTCCTTAGTCTTATGAATTGAGAGGTTGTCAACGAACAGGATAATCTTCTATTTATCTCTCAATTTATATAGGAACTCTACGTACTTCTCTACTTAATAGAGCGAGGATGAATAACATAACTTTCTAAGACAGACTCTTCACCAATACCTGCTTAAATTGCATGGGTTACAAACTTTACTTTCTAATCATAGACTTCTATATTATCATACTTCTTTTACCAAGACTAATTAATAAAGGTGTTGAAGGTAAACCCAGCTTCATCAGCGTGTATGAACTTGATGTTATTGTCAATAGTCCTCTGCATTTGATCATATATATAGTTTTAATTATTACTATAAAATGGCCCTGTAAAATCAATCACTATCTTCACTCTGTTGACAGTCTTGAAAGTAATACCATTTCTTCTATAAATGTTGGCTATAGTTTAAGGAGAGATACGCATGTCAGGAAACTTTCGATGAAACATCACAGCTCGCTAGTCTAGTGGAAAGTGTGCCCAATACTTTAAAGTCTTAGAGTCACAGATTACTCAATATTGGTCTGAGTGAACTTTTATTTTTTTACTGGATGTTTTCAAGTACCAGAATTAAAATGCTAAACAGCTAATATGAAGTGATGCCTAACTGTTGAGCCACTCTTGTGTAAGAGCTTTGCTATAGCTGCATAATTCATTACAGGTTTGACAAAGTCTATATTAATACTTTTACCATAAAGCTTAAGAAGTAAATCTAAATATTTCTCATCATAAATTGTCCCTAAATTTTGCTAATTTCTTTATCTTATTTTGTAAATTGGCCTAAATTCTTAACTTACTCCAATAATACCCCAACTATACCCTAAAAATCAAAGCACTTATAAACCTTAATAAGGGGTTTTGAGGTTTTGAATGGAAGCAATGCAATTATCACTATTACAAAAAATAAATACTTAAGGATTAATTTTATTAATGATTTTTGATAACTATTACTATTATTAAAAGTTAATATTTATCAATAATTTGACAAAGAAAACTCTATTTTCTGGAAGTTTGCTATTTTCATCATTCTTTTGATTAAGGAAGCAGTCAATTAGTAAAACAGATTATTTAAAATTTTTATTCCAATAATTTTGCTTTAAGCACTTATTTTAAATGAATAATAAATAGTTTTAATGCAATTCACATAGTTAATGTAAAATTATTCATTAGATATAAAAAAAATCCAGTTATTTTTGTAAATGCTAATTATTTGAGTTGATACAGTAGCAGCTTGTTTAGTTTAGGTGAAAAAGTCAACTAATTGTTAAGACCTATTTTATTATTTTATTTATAATATATTAAAATCGGGTTTTGACGTTACCAGTTCACAATTGACATTGTGAGCTCACAAATGCGTCAAAAGCTCACAGGATAATGTCAAGATCTCTTGGATGTCGTCAGGAGCCCACTAAAAAAGTTATTAATTTACAAGTAACTTCATCAATTTTCACGAATCTAAAGGAGCATTACGAAATTTTTTTTATTGTGTATCTTTAATGAAATTTTAAACTTATTACTCTTTCACATATTAATGAAATACAAAGTTCTTTATTTAAACAAGTTTAATTATAAGAATGCTCATTCATTTGCTAATGTTTAATAAGTGAATTTATTTAGATTTAAAAGATTGACATCCCATTTAATGATATTTTTGGACTTCATTTGTATTTTTCTAAATATTTATCCTATATAATATACTATAAATTTTAAAACAACAATATTGTCCATTTTTTAATCTAAACTTACATAATTCCAAATCTTAAGAAGATATTTTTCTTATAATAAATTTCAATGTATCGTCAATAATGTAATTATCACAATTAAGATTATCAAACTTCTATAAAATTATGTTCGAAACTAGTTTTATATTTATTTTATTTTTCGTACTAGCTTATATTAAACGAGCTATACATTTTTACTTTTTTTATAACTTCATATAATAAGACTCCTTTTTATTATCCAGGTTATATTTATAAAGGGATGAAACTTATATGACTCTGTTAAAAATCTTATTAAAAAGACTTTTCTTTAATTTATAAAAAAAATTATATTAGTAATTCACATGTTTGATTATTAATTTCTATCTATTCAATTAATAAAAGTTCTCGGTTTAAATGCATTAGAATTACAATATAATCGAAAATAACCTGAATTAAATATATTACATTCTGTAGCATGCTCATTAATTTAAAAAGTGATATAATTGACAGTTGTATTTAACATTAAATAGATTTGGAATTGATTAAAAAATTTAAAATCTTTAGATTAATTACTAATTATTGATGATCTTTTAAACTTAAGTTTTAGTAAAATACATATAAATAAATATATTGGATTTTTAAATCTGATTATATTATTTATGATTGATTAATAATGCAAAAGCAAACTGAACTCACATTAAATTAATGCTAAAACATTTGAATTCTTCAAATGATGATTTTTTTTTTAAATATAAAGATTTTTTTCATTTTTGTCTTTTTGAAATCTTATTTACAAAGAGTCTGACCAATTCATCTCGATTATATTGTTAAATATTCATTTAACTACTATCTAATTTTTAGATGACTAACAATTGCGTCAACTAAATATTGTTGATTTGAGCTACGAACTTTGCATTCTATTGAATTATTAATACCCAAAATATAGGTTTTTTAAAACAAAAATAATATGAGAATAATTATCCGTGGACATCAATTGTAATTTTAGGAATAATATTTTGAATCCCTGTTGTCATTTGAGAGCTAGTGAAATCGCTTGTGATATCATGAAGTCACATTTAATGGTATAAAAACATTTGTGGGCAGGTGTCATTTTTTGAGGTGGTAATGTAAATACCCATTTAAATTAATTTTGACCATTCAAATTCGAAGCTAGATGCCATCAATAGCAACTAAAAATGATTCATTAATATCTTCTAATATATATTGGCTATATTTGTTTTATCATGGGCACCCATTAATGTTGAACGGATCATTAATATAAGTATAAAAAGTACTCCAAGAAGTGTGAAAAATAATCAATTTTTTAAAAAAAATAAATAATTTATATTTTTAATCTCACTATGTTGATTTGATATGAGGGGCATTTAGAGCATTAGAATTTTTAATAAATTAACTTGAATTCAGTGTTAAATAAATAATTTCTTTTTAAAAAAAAATTAATTATTGAATTCTCCAGCTCTTGAAAAGTCATTTTAGCAATCAGAACACAAAATTAAAACCCATACCCCCTTCAATAGTTTTATTAAGTTATTTTATTGATTAAAGTAGGATGGCATATTTCTTTTGAATTTTTATTGGGTTTATGCAAGGGATTAGAATTTAAATTTAATTAATATATGATGTAAATGAGAGGTTTTGGAGTAAAATCATGATTGTGTTTTGATAGACGTGTTCTTAAGTTGCGTTTAGAATGTAAATACAACGGTAAACAACTTAATAATATGTTGAATTACACCTCTATAGCAAGGTTGCTATAAAATTTTACTGCCTGTTTAACTTGAATATAAAAAGATAGCAACTTCCATCTTAGCCTAAGAGACTTTTAAATATTTATCATAATCATCTTTATTAATCTTATTATTGTGGTGGTATAAACTCCAGGCATTCCTATTTTAATTAAAAGTAAAAGGCAGCCAAATTTGTGCCAATTAAATATTTTCTGGCGATATCAGACTTGCATCTTCAGCAATTATATAGTCGTTGTATTGGTTGTTATTGTTACAAATGAAGTAATAGTTATAATTGTTGTTGAATAAATTAAAAATTTATGTATGAAATATATATTTCTGTTGTTTATATACTCCATATTTAGAGTAATATAAAAATATAAATTAAGAATTAATACTCAAATCTAATATTGTAATATTAGAATAATGAAAAGCCTATTATGAATTGTTCTATTTTCTACTTGTCCAATCCCAGAATAGCTACTATGTTCCATCGCCATTTTCTTGAACTTCAATCTCTGCATAATCTATAGCTAACATATATAAAAAGAACGGAATATCTTACAAGACAGTCAATCGCATTAAGAGAGTGATTGACTTTAATGTTCCATTTTATAAGACTAATTTAAATTATATATTCGATTAAATGCAGAGGTGTTAAGAGCATAATATAAAGTTCATACATGCTGATGAGGCAGTATTTACATTCAAAACCCCAAAACCCCTTAATGAGGTTTATAAGTGCTTTGATTTGTAGGGAATTTGTTAGGTGTTGGGGTTATTTATAGGTTTTAATGTGAAATTTTTAGTAAATTTATTTAATTTATCACTCAAAATGCACTTTTTGATCATGTGGGAGAGGTCTGAAGTTTATCTTACTTAACCACAACTCTATCTGCTCTATTGATTTGTCTGATCTTGAGTTTGGTTTTATTATTATTGACTCTGCCATTAGTTTTATTGATTGAGATACTCTTGTTTTTGATTTCTTTCTGGATAATAGCCTGGAGTTCCCATTACACTTCCAAGCCTTGATACTTCCACTCTTAAGGCTCTGTTGAAATCAATAATTGTTACTGTTACTGGTGAAAAGTTCAACATTATATTCTCAGGCTTGAGATCTCTGTGAACAAAGCGTAACTTATGAAGCTCTTTGATACCTTGTATAGCTTATGTTGATATCAATGCAAGCTATCTATGATTTCTTTGATCAGTTTTGAAATCTTTGAGTGTCATTTCAAAGAGTGGTAGTCTGAAAGCTACATGATCTTTGGCTAGGAGAACAGGATCTTGCTTTATTAAGTATTTGCACTCTTTAAACTTAGCCTGAGTGAGTACTTAATATTCATTAGTAAACTCCATTTAATATTTATCATCACTAATGAGATAGTTGAAAGGATATACCTTGTAAGCATACTGATGATCCTTCATAACTTTCTTGTCATAGGAGTCCTCTAGTATTAGGTAGCTTTAGAGAGAAGTATCTAAATCAATCTATGCAAGTACTGGAATTTTCTTGTATTATATTTTAATGATGATTTTAGTGACCTCTGATGCTAAGAGGTTGCGTGCAATCCTCACATGCTCTGATTTGCTTGCTTGTTAAAGTTCAGCAACTTAAAGAGGCTCCCTTGCTTTTCTTTGTTGAGCAACTTCAGTTGAGTGTCTTAATCTTCAACTTCTATTTCTTTCTTGTGGGCTTTTAAAAGATGCTTCTTTAAGTCTCTTGTGTGAGGGTACTGCTTATGGCACTCAAAGCAATCATACTTTCCATAACTTTGTCATGCTTTAAGTATACAGTAGGCTTAGCTTCCTTATGAACCTTCATATGCCTGTACCAGCTAGATTTATGAGCAAAATCTCTCTCACACAGCTCACAAAAGTATACTTCTATTTCTTCAGTTTGTATAGGAATTCATTAATACCTTTCTCCTCCTCTCTGTCTCCCACACACTTGTTTGCCATTTATTTTCTATTATTAATTTCTATTTTAATAATAGAGACCTCAAGTGATAGCTCTGGTAGTTCTTTATGAGAGTTCATCTCGCAGTATCACACTTTTTTTTGCTGCCAAAGGTTAGTCTCATTTAGTTTGATGGAAGTGCTGTTGTTTTTTTTAAAATGTTAGCGCTCATATTTAAATTTGAATTTAAAATTATAAAACTGCCTCTATAACTGAGAGCTTATATGAGAGGTTTGCGGGCATACAAGTTTCAAGGGAAGTTTTTAGAGTATTAGAGGAGAATAATGAGCAGTAAGAGAGGATTCAGCTTTAAATATGTGCGAGGAAGTAACCATTATTTCTATCAATAATAAGTTTATTACAGTACGTACCGATTTAGGAGGTGCACCTAATTAAGTACGTACTGCTTTAGGAGGTATTTTGTGATTTTATGATTAAATTTAGGGTGCTCCTAATTAAGTACTAGCTTTAATTAATGCTCCTATTTAAGTACTAGCCTTTTAGGAGCTGCTCCTTATTAAGTACGTACCAATTTAAATTTAAAAATATGGAACTATGACAGTAGAAATTGATATCTATCTCTCAAGTTTGAAACCAGTTCTCAAAACCTTCTCATATCCTTCTTAGGTTGACCTCCTATAGGATGCCCATATTTAATAGTAAGATTTTAAGCAGTAGGATCCAGAACTTTATATATTAAAATTTGAAATTTAATAAGAAGAGAAGGAATAAGGATGGATTCTATAAGTACTGTAATGAAGAGGGTAAGCTTAAGAAATGATCTCAAGATTTAGAAGCAAGGAAGATCTCTATCGATACCTCACTTGGCATGGTAAGCATGTGACATATACTTAATCGTATACTATTGTGGGTTTATTCCTTCCAACGATGGAAGGTACCAAAAT
The DNA here is from genome assembly GCA_000711775.1 of Oxytricha trifallax. Classification (NCBI taxonomy): domain Eukaryota; phylum Ciliophora; class Spirotrichea; order Sporadotrichida; family Oxytrichidae; genus Oxytricha; species Oxytricha trifallax. Next base: position 11,762 of record ARYC01009643.1, on the reverse strand, counting down.
CTCATTTTTAAGAGCGATACTCTGTGATGAGAAGAAAGCCTTCAAAAACAATGAAATTAAGTTGATAGAAATACCAATACCCAGAGATTTCAGTCACTAATCTCTTCGAGGATGCGATGTAAGATGAAGAGTTGGAAGTTTATCTTCCTGCCAAGAAACAACTCTCTAAAAGACTTCCAGAAAGGAGCTTCTTCTTTGGTGTTCTTGGCACTTTAAGAAAGAGTTATCTCAAAGAGATCATTGAATAAGCTCACAAAAACGCTACATTATTTCTTCTGAAGATTAAAAGAAGCAAGGCATACTAATAAGCGACCTGGCTCCCCGAGCTTAAGAAGCATCCATTTCTCTCTAGTAAGCTTTAACACATAACTTTGTAGGGAGACCTGGAACAGATATATTCCTAATGAAAGAACATGCAAAGGTTCATAGAGAGAGAGAAAGTCATAGATTATTCATGAAGGGAGCAAGAGACTTTATATTCAATAGCCAGATTAAATAAACATAGATGCAGGAGCTGGCACTGAGAGAAGAAATATGGGCCCAAGCAAGCTATAAGAAGTGGAGAAGAAGGAGAAGTCTACTCCCTTTCTGGGTTAATTATTCATTCATTTAAATCTTAAACTTATTTAGAAACATTCATTCTTCCTTCTCTCGCACAAACTATGTTGTCTTATCTATGCTTACTCTCTTGCAGCTACTATGAATCAAGTCTTCTGTATCGATGGGCATGCATAAGATGATACAACAGCAACTTCTTGTGGTGAGTCTTGATTTAACTCCAGTAGAATTCAATTCAATTAAATTATGGGCTATAAGGAACGTTGCATACAGGTTATGTTTAACTCTTCATAATCTTTCTTAGATTCCTTAGTCTTATGAACTGAGAGGTTATCAACAAACAGGATGATCTCTTAATCGTTTTATTTATCTCTCAGCTTATGTTGGAACTATATATACTACTCTCGCTTAATAGAGCGAGGGTTAATAACATAACTCTCTAATCCTGATTCTTCACTTATACCAGCTAAAATTGGATGGGTGATTACCTTCACTTTTTAATCATAGACTTCTATATTATCATACTTCTTATACCAAGACTTATTAAAAAGTGTTGAAGGTAAACACAGCTTCATCAGCGTGTATGAACTTGATGTTATTGTAATAGCTCTCTGCATTTAATCATATATATAGTTTAATTATTACTATAAAATGGCACTGTAAAATCAATCACTCTCTTCACTCTGTTGACAGTCTTGAAAGTAATACCATTTCTTCTATAAATGTTGGCTATAGTTTAAGGAGAGATACGCATGTCAGGAAACTTGCGATGAAACATTACAGCTCGCTAGTCTAGAGGAAAGTGTGACCAATACTTTAAAGTCTTAGAGTCACAGATTACTCAATATTGGTCTGAGTGAACTTTTATTTTTTTACTGGATGTTTTCAAGTACCAGAATTAAAATGCTAAACAGCTAATATGAAGTGATGCCTAACTGTTGAGCCACTCTTGTGTAAGAGCTTTGCTATAGCTGCATAATTCATTACAGGTTTGACAAAGTCTATATTAATACTTTTACCATAAAGCTTAAGAAGTAAATCTAAATATTTCTCATCATAAATTGTCCCTAAATTTTGCTAATTTCTTTATCTTATTTTGTAAATTGGCCTAAATTCTTAACTTACTCCAATAATACCCCAACTATACCCTAAAAATCAAAGCACTTATAAACCTTAATAAGGGGTTTTGAGGTTTTGAATGGAAGCAATGCAATTATCACTATTACAAAAAATAAATACTTAAGGATTAATTTTATTAATGATTTTTGATAACTATTACTATTATTAAAAGTTAATATTTATCAATAATTTGACAAAGAAAACTCTATTTTCTGGAAGTTTGCTATTTTCATCATTCTTTTGATTAAGGAAGCAGTCAATTAGTAAAACAGATTATTTAAAATTTTTATTCCAATAATTTTGCTTTAAGCACTTATTTTAAATGAATAATAAATAGTTTTAATGCAATTCACATAGTTAATGTAAAATTATTCATTAGATATAAAAAAAATCCAGTTATTTTTGTAAATGCTAATTATTTGAGTTGATACAGTAGCAGCTTGTTTAGTTTAGGTGAAAAAGTCAACTAATTGTTAAGACCTATTTTATTATTTTATTTATAATATATTAAAATCGGGTTTTGACGTTACCAGTTCACAATTGACATTGTGAGCTCACAAATGCGTCAAAAGCTCACAGGATAATGTCAAGATCTCTTGGATGTCGTCAGGAGCCCACTAAAAAAGTTATTAATTTACAAGTAACTTCATCAATTTTCACGAATCTAAAGGAGCATTACGAAATTTTTTTTATTGTGTATCTTTAATGAAATTTTAAACTTATTACTCTTTCACATATTAATGAAATACAAAGTTCTTTATTTAAACAAGTTTAATTATAAGAATGCTCATTCATTTGCTAATGTTTAATAAGTGAATTTATTTAGATTTAAAAGATTGACATCCCATTTAATGATATTTTTGGACTTCATTTGTATTTTTCTAAATATTTATCCTATATAATATACTATAAATTTTAAAACAACAATATTGTCCATTTTTTAATCTAAACTTACATAATTCCAAATCTTAAGAAGATATTTTTCTTATAATAAATTTCAATGTATCGTCAATAATGTAATTATCACAATTAAGATTATCAAACTTCTATAAAATTATGTTCGAAACTAGTTTTATATTTATTTTATTTTTCGTACTAGCTTATATTAAACGAGCTATACATTTTTACTTTTTTTATAACTTCATATAATAAGACTCCTTTTTATTATCCAGGTTATATTTATAAAGGGATGAAACTTATATGACTCTGTTAAAAATCTTATTAAAAAGACTTTTCTTTAATTTATAAAAAAAATTATATTAGTAATTCACATGTTTGATTATTAATTTCTATCTATTCAATTAATAAAAGTTCTCGGTTTAAATGCATTAGAATTACAATATAATCGAAAATAACCTGAATTAAATATATTACATTCTGTAGCATGCTCATTAATTTAAAAAGTGATATAATTGACAGTTGTATTTAACATTAAATAGATTTGGAATTGATTAAAAAATTTAAAATCTTTAGATTAATTACTAATTATTGATGATCTTTTAAACTTAAGTTTTAGTAAAATACATATAAATAAATATATTGGATTTTTAAATCTGATTATATTATTTATGATTGATTAATAATGCAAAAGCAAACTGAACTCACATTAAATTAATGCTAAAACATTTGAATTCTTCAAATGATGATTTTTTTTTTAAATATAAAGATTTTTTTCATTTTTGTCTTTTTGAAATCTTATTTACAAAGAGTCTGACCAATTCATCTCGATTATATTGTTAAATATTCATTTAACTACTATCTAATTTTTAGATGACTAACAATTGCCTCAACTAAATATTGTTGATTTGAGTTACGAACTTTGCATTCTATTGAATTATCAATACCCAAAATAAAGGTTTTTTAAAACAAAAAAAATATGAGAATAATTATCCTTGGACATCAATTGTGATTTTAGGAATAATATTTTGAATCCCTGTTGTCATTTGAGAACTATTGAAATCGCTTGTGATATCATGAAGTTACATTTAATGGTATAAAAACATTTGTGAGCAGGTGTCATTTTTTTGAGCTGGCAATGTAAATACCCATTAAAATTAATTTTGACCATTCAAATTCAAAGCTAGATGCCATCAATAGCAACTAAAAATGATTCATTAATATCTTCTAATATATATTGGCTATATTTGTTTTATCATGGGCACCCATTAATGTTGAACGGATCATTAATATAAGTATAAAAAGTACTCCAAGAAGTGTGAAAAATAATCAATTTTTTAAAAAAAATAAATAATTTATATTTTTAATCTCACTATGTTGATTTGATATGAGGGGCATTTAGAGCATTAGAATTTTTAATAAATTAACTTGAATTCAGTGTTAAATAAATAATTTCTTTTTAAAAAAAAATTAATTATTGAATTCTCCAGCTCTTGAAAAGTCATTTTAGCAATCAGAACACAAAATTAAAACCCATACCCCCTTCAATAGTTTTATTAAGTTATTTTATTGATTAAAGTAGGATGGCATATTTCTTTTGAATTTTTATTGGGTTTATGCAAGGGATTAGAATTTAAATTTAATTAATATATGATGTAAATGAGAGGTTTTGGAGTAAAATCATGATTGTGTTTTGATAGACGTGTTCTTAAGTTGCGTTTAGAATGTAAATACAACGGTAAACAACTTAATAATATGTTGAATTACACCTCTATAGCAAGGTTGCTATAAAATTTTACTGCCTGTTTAACTTGAATATAAAAAGATAGCAACTTCCATCTTAGCCTAAGAGACTTTTAAATATTTATCATAATCATCTTTATTAATCTTATTATTGTGGTGGTATAAACTCCAGGCATTCCTATTTTAATTAAAAGTAAAAGGCAGCCAAATTTGTGCCAATTAAATATTTTCTGGCGATATCAGACTTGCATCTTCAGCAATTATATAAGTCGTTGTATTGGTTGTTATTGTTACAAATGAAGTAATAGTTATAATTGTTGTTGAATAAATTAGAAATTTATGTCTGAAATTTATATTTTTTTTGTTTATATGCTCCATATTTTGAGTAATATAAAAAAATATAAATTAAGAATTAATACTCAAATCTAATATTGTAATATTAGAATAATGAAAAGCCTATTATGAATTGTTCTATTTTCTACTTGTCCAATCCCAGAATAGCTACTATGTTCCATCGCCATTTTCTTGAACTTCAATCTCTGCATAATCCATAGCTAATATCTATAAAAAGAATGGTATATCTTACAAGACAGTCAATCGCATAAAAAGAGTGATTGATTCCATTTTATAAGACTAATTTAAATTATATATTCGATTAAATGCAGAGGTCTTAAGAGCATAATATAAAGTGCATACACGCTGATGAAGCTGTATTTACATTCAATACCATTATATAAAGGTCTTGGTACAAGAGGTATAGTAATATAGAAATTTATGATCAAAAGATAAAGGTTTAAACTCAGGCAATCCTTGGTGGGATCAGTGAAGATAGAGGCCTTGAGACTTATGTTATTCACTTTTACTTTATAAATATTGGATGATATATTAGTTTTTAAATAATTAATATTGAAAATATAATTGAAGATTATAATATTAAAGAATAAAATCATAAGTGTAAAGATTAGACTTCAAGGATGCTAGATTCTTGAAGTTTTTGAACTTCCTAACCCAAAGGTCTCATGTCACTTATTATGACCCGATACTACTCTTTACCTCTAGAAAAGATGTTATATCATTTACTAAAGCTTCTAAAAATACTTCATTTAAGTTTATCGGTTTTTTGAATTCCAAAAGAACTCTAAAAAAAAGTCTTAAACATTTTTTTTAGGGAATTGTAATTTAAAAGTAGGAAAATAGTCAAATTAAGAAAACTTATTACTTGAAAATAGAAATTTTTTAACTGAGATTTCTTGGTCTATAGGAGTTTTAATAAGCTATAAATCATAAATCCTAAAAGTTTTTCTCTTAACTAAGCAAGTTGATAATTAGTTTCCTTTTTTAAAGATTGACAAGAACAACTCAACTATAGTTAACTTAAAAGTTCAATTTAAATTAGTATATTGCTATACATAAAATTTATATAATTTTTCTTAACTACTAAATATTTCTATCAAATCTTTATATTTTTTATTTTCTAACTACATCATTCATAGACTCTACATTGCTTTGACTTTCAAGAATAATTATTAAATTCAAAATTATGAAAATTTACATTCTAATTTAATTATATTCTTACTACGAAATAGGAAAATTCACTTTAGACGTCAAACCTGAATAAGGTAAATAGTGAATAATATATAAGGATTCTTTAAGTTTCATCAAGCTCTTAACTCCTATGAATCCTTTTTTTAAAGATTTTGATTTCCATTTTTATCTAAGTACGCTCAAATTTTCAACTTTTATTAATCAAATATTTAAGCAGGCTCCTAAAAAGGTTTTGGGGTTATGAATACCTTAATATCCTGTAAAACAATCTCCTGTTGGATTGTAGTTTGGAGACTACATTCCTAGACATGCTGGTTTATACAGATATTTTTTTCAAATATTTATCTTAAGATATAATAGTCTTAATTTTACCTTTAATATATAATTAAGACACTCTATAATTTATGATAAATTTTAAGGAAAATAGATAGTAATAACAATTTTAAAAGGTTTAAAATCAATAGTTCCTGATAATTTAGAAAATGTCAAAGTGAGAATACTTATTTATATGCATTATCATAAATAAATCTCACAAATATTCAATTTTTGTGCCTTTTTCACTTTTTTCTTAGCATCTCAAATCCTTCAGTTTAGGTCAAAGATATTTCATGACAGTTACTTACGATTGTTATAAAAATAAAGCTTAAATATAATTTTTGTACCTTAAATTTTTTGTGATCGACACAGCTCATTTATATATCAAATTTTTTAAGTATTTGATATAATATATAAAATTATGAATTTACCTATTCTTCGTCAAATTTATCATAATTGTATCTGTGTAATAACTCTTTCTCCAAAAGCCAGGTTTGGGGCCAATAAACGCCCCTCCAAGACAAAAAGCTTTTTGATCGGGGCACTCGTCACAAATGCTGGGTTCACTCATATTTTTCAGTGAGTAGCCTGGATTACATTATGTACATTTTCCTGCTTAAGTAAACAATTCCCCCATTTAACACTTTCTCAAGGAAATCTTCAACCTATAATTTAAGTCGATTTTAATTTTAATGAAAAAGAAGTTGTAATTAATATACTAAAACTATTATTATTAATTGAAGATTTGATTTAGTTCTTTCATTAATTAGATATTCGATTCTTTCTTAAGACTTATGCCATCACTTAAAATTATAATGCTTTAGTTATACCCAGGAGTAGAATAAAACATTATGTTTTCAATAATAATAATAATAATGATAATAATATAAATAATAATAATAATAATAATAATGTGATCACATTGAGGTCTCTGGGGACCCCCGATCAATAATATGTTAAGTATATATAAGGGACAAGCCCTTTTATAAGTTCGAATGTCTTAGTTAATTTGGGCATTAACTAATTCACTAAACATTCTTAATTTTCTTCTTCTTCTCTGTCATCTTCTTAAGCCATTTCTTTTTCTTTCTGTTTTCCTTTCTCTGTCTAACTCTGACTTGAAAGGTGGGCTGTTTTGTTTAATTATTGGAAGAGATAAAGCAACGTTGAATTTTTCTTGTGAACTTTGTTTTTTATCGTTGGTGAGAAGTACTCTCTCTCTCTTATATGCTTCTTAATTATAGCTCTCCTTAATAAATGAAGCTGAGTTGATTTAAGAGTTGGATTTCCCATTTTTCAAATCTTGGGTCCGCTCTAATCTTTTTGGAGTCAATGAGTCTTTGTAGTTTATATCTTATGTCTTGTTGCATTATTTAGAACATGTTGCTTGAAGTAAGAACCTACTATACTCTATCAGTTTCTAATAAAATGTCAGGTTTTTAATCCCTTGGTACATAAGTATATGTATGTTAGTTATATCTTCTATTGAATCTTTGATCAGATTCTGAGCAGTTTCTGTTCTGTTGGTATATCTGATGTCATTTTATTCCCTATTTAGTACCCCTATCCAGGATGGTATTTAGTACCTATGGTATTACCTAGTTGAAATTTTTGGGTGATTCTTCGCATATCCTGGAAGTCAGTAGGAGTGATTCCTCCAATATCTTTGTTAGGTAGTTGGGAACTAAAGGTTCTGTTTGGATCAAGGGAATTATGGTTCCTTGAGATTTTGGGGAGTTGGATTTGTTGGAGTTAAAGAAGTAAGGTATGTACTGTTACTTCTATGTTGCATAGTCATTTCTTGAGGAAGTAATATGTTCACTCAAGTCAGTAGTACTTTTGTGTTGGGTTGTCTTCCTAGTATTAAGCATGGGGTTGGTAAAAGGGTCTCCGGGTGATGTGTTTTGAAGCTTTTTTCTTATGGGACAGCTTGAGGTTTCTATAGTATCTTTTCTCGCAGATTAGTTGTTCTCTTTCGAAGAATAGGCAGGCTTCTTCCTCGTCTTGGTCTTCATCCTCATCTTCATCTGAGACCCAGTCGTCTTCTGATGAGAGGTTGAAGTTTTGTTTTCTTGTTTTAGCTAAGAAGTTTTAGGCAAAAGCATTTAAATCCATGTGTTAATTTTGAATTTGTTCGTCGTAGATTAGGATTTGTTTGTAGCTAAGTTAGTTGTGGTGAGGTTGTGTTATCCTTTAGCACAATTCTAGAGTTCGGTTTAGGTTATGGGTTTTTGTTTGTTTAGTATTTAGTAGTACCTATCGTCCATATCCTGTGATGAGTCTTAGTCGGACTCAACTTGTTTTCTGCTATATAGATATAGACTTTTGCTGTCTTTGATGATCATATGTTCATCAGAAGATTCGCTGTCGGTTTCCCAGCAGCGTTCCCTTTCCTACTCCTTAGGGACTAGGTTGTGGGGAGAGTTCTAGATAGACCTGGTAAGGATTCGTTACATTTCACCCCCAGAGCAAGCTTCTATTATCTAATTTAATAATTTATAATAGTTATATTTTCAATTTTCACAACTCCTGCTTGAGCATTCAATATACAAATATTTTGTTAAACATGACTTTTTATGAATAAAATAATATAAACGTTTAATTTAATTTAACAATTATAGATTGAAACTGTTCGTTCCCTCTACTATAGGAGGATATTAATAATTATGAAATTTATAAGTAATCTGATCCGACTATTTAATCATATTTATCAACTATTGCCAAGTAAGTGGTATTTATATACCCTCCACTTCTGAATTAACTTAAAACTGATTCAAGTAGATTTGATTAGCTATACTTATAGTTATTCATTTCTACTAAAACCCTTTTACTACTTAATTCTTTATCATCTATTAATATATTAATTAATTTAAAGAAAATTTCTAATAAATTTAAAGATTTTAATAAGATTTTTTAAAAAGATGCTAATTATCAATAATAATTTATTAAAAGAAATATCTCCGTAATAAATATTAATGTAATGAAATTTTGAGTCTAGTATTATTAAATATGATATTAATTTTCAATAATTAATTTCATTTTTAAAATCGATTCAAATTACCTACAATCTCTTGTAACATTTTTTACTTTTTGAATTTCAAATAAAATAGTAGGAGTGTTTATTTATAAATAAATCTTTATCATTAGCTTCATTTAACTGCCTCCTCATTCTCTACAGATCATCTTAAGTTATAACTCCTTGTTAAATTAGTTGCTAATTATATATAGTTTCGTTTATTTCTGCTAATCTCTGCGGAAAGCTAGCAATGATATCCCCATATTAACCAGCAGAGTTATTAATGAACATTTGAGATTGAATTAATTTTAATATTTAAATAAATAAATGTAATTTGTAGTAATTATATTTACAGATCTTTCTGAATTTAAAAAAAATTGATGCTTAGCAAGTGATTAAATAAGTATAGTTTAATTAATTATTGGTTCTTTTTCATTCCAGTATATCGCACCTCCTTAAATACCTGCTTTATTGAGAATAAATTGTTAATATTATTAACAAAAGATTATTGAGTTTTATATCATAGTTTTTTATAAATGAAATAAAATAAATCTTTTATCTATATATTTTATAATAAATTAGTTATTATCTGATATTTCTACAGAGCATAATCCCTTATAACTACTGCATGTGTAAAATACAGCTCCACCATTTCCAGTAGTTTTAACATTTTAAAAATAATTTATAATTTATTCTTGTATATCTATTAAATAATTTTGATATTTTCTTGTTGGTAAGCAGTATAAACTCCAATAACCCTTCACTAATTTAATTTAATTTAACTTATAATAAAGGACTAAATAGAAAATTTTTATTTTGTTTTTCCATGAAATATATAACAAAAATTTTGATCTAACAAAAAAATGCCAAAGTTAAACTGCCTAGTTTGCTCAGTAAATAGTTCAGGGTATTGAAAAGGTTCACAAACTCTTTTACGTTCATAAACACAAGGACAGAAGATATAATGATTAAGTTTCAACCTCTAAGAGTCTAGTATATATAATTGATTTTAACAAACTAAAATAGTGCAAGCCTCTGCATTAAGAAATGTAATTAGGTACTCCTGATATTTCCCAGAGAGAGTAAGGAATGGAAGAGACGGAGAAACTTCATAGGTTTTATGGGCACTGGCAGCAATAACTATTGAAAGTAAAATACCTTAAAACGATTACTTTATCTTTATGATTGAGAGAGATTCTGAGTAAAGAATCAAGCAATATTTTGATAAATAATATAATAATGCATGCATTGTACAGTAATGAAATTTTTTGTACTCAACCTTCATAAAGGCAATGAATTCATGTTAAATTAGACACAAAAAATCATTAACTTAAAAAAATAATCTTGAAATAGCAACATGACTTTATAATTATGTTTTTAGAAATAATTATAAAACTAGCCTTTTAATTCTTATTCAAAGTTCTAAAATTAAACCTTAAATTTCAGCATTTAATCTATAAGAGTTTGCTTTAAAGTATACATGAAAAAATAAGTTGAATAAAATTCGTGATAGGGTGTTGGGGTTTTGAGTGTTATTAAAAAAAGTTGTATTTTAAATCAATAATGATTGAGGGTTGTTTAAATAAACAGCACCTCCATTTTAAATTCCAAAAGCTATTTTTAAAAAAAAAGAATGACAATTTTAAATAATATAGTTATAGAAAATTATTCTTAGAGACTCACATAAAATAGATAATGTCTATAAATCTATGTATTTAAAAAATTTTATTGATATTAAATAGAATAAAAATGATTTTGGGGTTTTTAATTTGATGATGAACAATTTATACAATTAAAAATATTAAAAAACAAGGAATTTTTCTAAAATTTGCAAATGTACTATTAGATATTTTGTATTTTTGAGATGAGGAATAATTAGAAGCCAAATGTTTACTATCTTCTGACTCGCGTATATAAATTCAATTATAATTCTCTACAATAAAATTATAAATTTTATATATGCTTTTATATATTTAATTATTCGGATTTGATTAATTAAATTGCACCTCCTTCATATGAACTGATATTTTTGAATTCACAATTATTTATTTCAAGTGACTAGCAATTTAAAAACATAGCAGCTCCCCCTAAATTTTATTTGTCAGTATTTTTATTTTATATATCTTCTACCTTTGTATTTATTAATTTAACCGAAGCTTTATCTGCATTAATTATAAAATATTGATTTCTTTAATATCATGTTATTAATAATAATTATAATAATATGCATTTAATGAAATATATATATGTACTATTTTATTGCATAGATAGCTTATTTCCCAACTGAATTTCTAAAGTAAGTTTGGGAAACTGTTATCAAATTCTCTGAATTTTGTACATAAATGTCGTCCCCATAATCCCTTCCATAATTATCTAAGAACTATTATATATTTTAGTGATTTATGATAATAACTTGATTTAATAAAAACTAACAGGCGGTTATATTGAACTAATTATATCTTGTTGGCATAAATGGCTCCACCTAGTAATTAAGCTGCATTCAAAACCCTTTCAGTATTTTGATTGAGTTTTTGATTGATAAAAGTAGACTATTAGTGCATACTTTATT
>ARYC01009641.1:0-12817 GCA_000711775.1 Oxytricha trifallax | reverse complement strand
AACTCTTTAGAAAAATCTGGAACTGGCATCTTCTTGATGAAGGAATAGAGCAAGCTTCACAGAGAGAGAAAGTCGCAGACAAAGTATAAAGTTAGCAAGAGACTTTATTCAAATATTTAGCCTCCAGAGTCGATGAACATAGATGCAGGAGCTGGCAGCAAGAGAATAAACTTAGGAGGAGGGAAGCAAGAAATAGAAGAAAAGAAAGAGAAGCCAGCTCCCTCTAAAGAATTCTAAATGTGACTTATATATTCATTAACTTAACTCTAAAACTTATTTATATACATTCACTCTCCCTTCTTTCGCACACTTTTAAGCCAATAAATTATCTACTCTCTTCGCTGAGCTTTTAATAAAGTCAACTGTATCAATAGGTAGGTCATGCATCAAGTGGTAGAGCAGCAGCTTCTTGTAATGGCCTTTTAATATACCCCAGTAGAACTCAATTCCATTAAACTATGGACTGTAAGGTACGTTGAACACTGGTGTTATTCTAAGTTTTTCATAATCTTCCTTGTTTCTTTAGTCTTATGAACAGAAAGATTATCAACAAACAGTATTATCTCTTATTCAGGGTACTTCTCTCTCAGCTGTTCTAAGAACTTTATATACTGCTCTGTCTTAATAGAGCGAGGATGAATAACATAAGTTTCTAAACCAGTATCTTCACTAATTCCTCCAAGAATTGCCATCGTTTATACCTTGACTTTCTAGTCATATACTTCTATATTACTATGCCTCTTATACCAAGACTTCTAGATGAAAGTGTTGAAGGTAAACACAGCCTCGTCAGCAAGTATAAACTTAATATTATTCTATTAGGCTCTCTGCATTTAATGATAAATATAATTTAAGTTATTGTTGTAAAATGGCAGAGTGAAATCAATCACTCTCTTGATACGATTCACACCTTTGTAGGAGATACCATTTCGTTTATAAATGTTAGCAACAGTCTATGCAGAGATCTTCAACTCAGGGAACTGGCGGTGAAACATAATAGCTCGTTGGTCAAGAGAGAAGTGAGCCCAATACTTCAAAGTTTTTTCATTAATAAGATAGTCAATATGCTTCTATTGAAACTTTGACTTCCTCTAAGGCATTGAATTCAGCTATTATTGCTTTAGTTATACAGCTATAAGGCAGTGGGAGCGAACAGTTGAAGGACTTCTCTTTAAGAGCAGTGCAATAGACTTATAATTAAGTACAGGTTTGACTTATTCACTGTATACATCACATCCATATCACAGTTTAAACACAAAATCTATATACTCTTCATCATAAATAGACCCCAAAAGCTTGCTATTTTGTCTCACATTTAATTAATAACCCCAACCCCTAACAAATTCCCTACAAATCAAAGCACTTATAAACCTCATTAAGGGTTTTTGGGGTTTTTACTGGACTTCTGGATCACTTGATCGGCGAAGTTCATTGAGCTGTATGCCTTGGCAATTGATGCTAACTGGGACAAATCGCCTGAATTCTTCCGAATGTACTCCTCCTTTGACTGTGCTCCCCCTGAAAGCCTCTCGATCATGTAGTCATTGGTAACATCGACAGCGCCTCTAGGTCTGCTGTCCTGCATTTATGATTACTTCACCCGCATAGCATTCTTTTTTGCGATAAACTGCTCGTAATGGTGAGAGAGCCCGTATATTAGCTTTAGTCCATCCACTGCTTATGCGAACTGCTAGAATGAATGATGCCCGAGAAGCTTGATGGTTAGTTCCACCTGTGCCAAAATCGCCTTGCCCTTGCGCTTCTTATCAGTGAAGAATTGCTTATTTGCTTTGGTGGAATTAATCTTTAAGCGAATGCAGAGAAAGTAAATCTCGTTTAAGCGATCGGTGTAGACCTCAATGTGACTAAAACCAGGAATCTCACTCGTCATCAAGCAACGGCACTGCTTCCAGAGGTCTTCGCTGCACTCATGCTGTATCTGTAAAAAGAATTAGTGGCCGTTGTGAGACATGATTGTTACTATGCTTACCGAGTCCTCCGCGCAGTTATAAGGTCACAATGGCTTCTCATAAGATTAAACATTCGTATAAGTGGTCTCCAGTATGTTGCTGCCATTTAAGTGATCCACATATCGGTAATATTTATAACAGATATTTATAATATAATTACGGTAGACCACCAAAAGCCCTGGCCAGACCACCTGACCACTTATTATTATTAAATATAATTATCAATTAAATGTATTTTAAATCTAAATCAAATTAAGATTATAAGCTTATCTAATTAGTGGCAGTTAAAAATATATATAATTACAGTTATATTATTTAATTAAATTTCCCCAAATCAATTGTACTTTAGCAATATTAATTATATTATTTCAGATTTTTAAGATTTGTCCTTGGCTGAACTGGATAAAATCAAGAGAAGTATAAATTTATTAAGAAATGTCCATGACTAATTTCATAAAGTGCGTGTTTTTAAGTGTGTTTTGATGCAATGTAAATTTTATTTTCTATAACTCCCACTAATTATCAAATTCTGCATCTCTCCTGTTCCTACAGGATTCTTAGAAGCAAGATATATGTTCGCAGTCATCAAATGTTTCATTAAGAAATTTTATTAATTCCATAAAAATTGAATTAAATTTTAGGTATTTTCTGCAAATCTCAATGTTACGTTTAAACCATGTTCTTGTGCGATTAAGAGCTTCTAATTGAAGATCTAAATTTTTTATATTCAATTTAATTTAATTAATTTTGGAATTTTAAAATGAACTTTTGGTAAAAATAAATTTTCTCTAATTTCAAAAAGTGCTATTTCTAATTCTCCAAAAGACCTTCATAATGTCACATCTTCAAAAGAATTAAAAATCAAATATTGCTAAAGTATAATTGATTTGGGAAAATTAATAATAAATCAAATATTAATAATTTTAATATTTTTTAATTTATTTGTCCTAGCCTATATTATATTGTGATTGTTAGATTTGTTTTTCCAAATTAGCTATACTTTACGTATGACGGTACCTCTCTATTAAAAAGCGCAAGACCCTTAGTGAAGTATATAAGTCCTTTGATTAGTAGGGTAAAGTTTGGGGTTTTATTAGGATTAGTAGAGAAATTAGGCCATATTGCAAAATGATAAATAGAAATTAGAGATTTTTGGGGTCTATTTATGATGAGAAATATTTATATTTACTGCTTAAGCTTAGGTATGGTGAGAAGATAAATATAGAATAACTAAACCTGTGATGAATTTTTGTGCGATTGCAAAGCTATTGATTAAGAGTGCTTCTACTGTAAGGTATCACTGATTGCTAGCTGTTTAGCATTTCAATTCTGGTTCTTGATAACATCCTGCAGGAAGATAAAAGTTCTCTAAACAGTATATCGATTATCTCTGCGACTCTAAGACTTTTAAGTATTGGGTACACTTCCCACTTGATTAGCAAGCTGTGTTTTTTTATTGAAATTTTCCTGACATGCGCAACTCTCCATAAACTATCGCAAATATTTATAGAAGAAATGGTATTACTTTCAAGGCTTATAACAGAGTCAAGTGAGTGATTTATTTTACAGTGCCATTTTATAGTAATAATTCAAACTATATATATGATTAAATGCAGAGGGCTATAGATAATAACATCAAGTTCATACAAGCTGATGAAGCAGGGGTTCCATTTAACGCCTTTATTAATAAGTCTTGGTACAAGAAGTATGATAATATAGAAGTGTATGACTAAAAGGTAAAGGTTGTCACTCATACAATTTTAGCAGGTATTAGTGAAGATTCAGGCTTAGAAACTTATATTATTCACCCTCGCTCTATTAAGAGAGAGCAGTATATAGAGATCTTACATAAACTTAGAGATAAGTACAATGATCAAGAGATCATCCTGTTTGTTGATAACCTATCAGTTCATAAGACAAAGGAGTCTAAGAAAGCTTATGAATAGTTAAACATAACTCCTGTGAATAACGTTCCTTACAGTCTACAATTTAATGGATTCGAATTCTACAGGAGTTAGATTAAGACTCACTACAAGAAGTTACGGCTGTAACACCTAATGCATGGTCTATCAATCGATACATTAGATCTCATACTGAGTAGTTGCAAGAAAGTGGGTAAAGACTAGCTACGATACGTGCAAGAAAGGTAGAATTGATAAAAATTGTTACAATTTCCAGAAATAATTAAATAATCTACAATTTATACACGCTATTTTATTATTAATCACTTTTAAATATGCTAAAATGGCACTTATCTCAAAAATTCATCGCTTTCGAGATACGTGCCAAATAAATAGAATTAAATAATTATGTTACTATAAACACTATGTAATTGAAATTAAGTTTATACAATATTAAAGTTCATGATTTCGATTAAGAATTATTTTAAATCATCTATTAAACATTAATTGCTTAAGCCTGATATTTTAAAATGTCTTAATTTAATTTAGAAAAGAATTGTATTTATTTTCCATTATTTAAATTATTAAAAATATGAACTTTAATATTGTATAAGCTTAATTTCAATTACATAGTGTCTATAGTAACATAATTATTTAATTCTATTTATTTGGCGCGTATCTCGAAATCGATGAAATTTTGAGATACGTGCCATTTTAGTATATTTAAAAGTGATTAATAATAAAATAGCGTCTATATATTGTAGATTATTTGATTATTTCTGGAAATTGTAACAATTTTTATCAAATGAATGTTTATTAATAAGTGTTAGACAAAAATATATGAATTATTTCCATATCAAACGAACTCTTAAAAAGATTCGGCTTCTCTTTCTTTTCTTCCTCTGGTGCTTTACTAGGAACCATGTTTCTTCTCTTTGAACAAGCAATAGCATCTATATTCATATCATCAGGTTTTTAAACCTCTTTATAAAGTCTCTTGCTAACTTAATGAATGGTTTGAGACTTTCTCTCTGTGAACTTTTGCATTCTCTTTCATTAGGAATATACCAGTTCCAGGTTTCCCTAAAAAGTTATATATAAAAGCTTACTAGAGAGATAAGGATGCTTCTTAAGCTCCGCAAGCCAGCTCTCGCTTATGAGTATACCTTGCTTCTTTTAATCTTCTGGAGAAATAGAGTAGCGTTTCTTGTGAGCTTCTTCAATTATTTCTCTTAGATAACCTTCTCTCAAAGTACCAAGTACACCAAAGAAAAGCTCCTTTCTGGAAGTTTGTTAGAGAGTTATTCCTTATTAGGAAGGTAAACTACCAACTCTTCATCTGCATCCTCATAGAGATTAGTGACAGATATCTCTAGGTAGTTTGGAATTTCTATCAACTTAATCTCATATTTTTAAAGGCTTTCTTCTTATCACAGAGTATAGCTTTTAAGAATGATATTTTGGTACCTTCCATAGTTGGAAGGAATAGATCAACTGCATATTTTGTTGATTATCATCAATTTATTTTAACATGTTAAGTGAGGTATCGATAAAGATCTTCCTTGCTCCTGAATCTTGAAATCATTTCTTGGGCTTCCACCTTTTTCATTGTAGGACTCATTGATTCCATTTATGTTCCTCTTCCTATTGATGAATTTCAAGTTTTAGTTTATAGACTTCTGGATCCTATTGTTTAAAATCTTACTATTAAATATGGGCATCTTGTAGGAGGTAAACCATGTAAAGATACGTGGAGAAAGTTTGCAGAAGCAGTAACAAACTTCAGAGATGTAGCTCCATTTTATCAATTTAGTTCCATTAAATTAGAACAAAAATAGTTTAAATTTAATTAGTACTGGTACTAAATCCGTTTAATTTTAATTGGTACCAATTTAATAGTACCAAAACTTAATTAGTAACTATTTTAATCCAGTGAGGTTTTAATGGAAAGTTCCAATCTGGTTCAAAACTTAATTGGTACCAGTACCAACCTGGACTTTATCTGAGTTGGTACCAAAATCAAAATTATTAAGGGTAAAATTAAAAAATTTTTAGCAATAAATTACAAAGAAGTATGGTTGCTTACAACTAAAATCAAACTATGGTTTTCACATACGTTGCTCCTTTGAAGAGGGGCTCTTGTAAGTATGCTTGTAGTAGCTTTGTAATAGAAATTTAAATTTGAATTTAAAAATGGCGGCTAACTTAACGTAAAGCAACTTCTCTTGGCAGTGGTTAATTATAGCTTAACTTTGGTTCAACCAAGAAACAAGAAGTTATATATATTGAGAGGGAGGCAGAGCTGAGAGCTCTTGAATTTGAAGCACAGGTTTTTATTATATGGTTTTTATTATATAGGTTTAAAACATGAAACAGAAAGCTGAGATAGAAGTTTAAACTTTATTGCTAAAATAGAATTGAATTGGGAAATTTGAAAAATAAATATTTGATATTAAATATAAATAAACCTAACTGCCACTAATTAGACTATCATGTAGATCAAATTATGTTTACTGTACTTACCGTTATGTTTTTGATTTCTCACGGTAGAAGTGCATTATAGTTCCTTATTAGTCCTCGTAATCTGTGAGTTGACCATGATATTTTTCATTTATAGGGTAAGATACACGGAATTGACTTAGTTGACCGCATATATTTCCTAGTCAAATACATCAGTTGACCCAGTTGACCTGGTTGACCGTAGTTTTTTATAGGTCAACTTTTTTTTTAGAATGTGATTTAAAATATATTAAGTCTGTGTATTATTAAAAAGATCAGGAGCTGTAATGGCGCTGTTGCTGCTACTTAGAGAGTAGCCTTAAGTAGTGTTCTTGTAACAATAGATGTAATCTCCAATCTTGGTAAGAGCAGTAATTGACTCTGATGCAGTTCTTGAGAGACTGAAAGTAGTGAACCAAACAGGAATTGCGACATCGTTGAACTTCATGAGATAGGCATCATCAGTGTCAAGACAGAGGTATTGCGTGAAATCAACATATTGTTAGAGACAACTGGTAGTTTATTGTGCGCGTGGACAGAGAGGTGCAACAGCGCCATTACAGCTCCTGATCTTTTTAATAATACACAGACTTAATATATTTTAAATCACATTCTAAAAAAAAAGTTGACCTATAAAAAACTACGGTCAACCAGGTCAACTGGGTCAACTGATGTATTTGACTAGGAAATATATGCGGTCAACTAAGTCAATTCCGTGTATCTTACCCTATAAATGAAAAATATCATGGTCAACTCACAGATTACGAGGACTAATAAGGAACTATAATGCACTTCTACCGTGAGAAATCAAAAACATAACGGTAAGTACAGTAAACATAATTTGATCTATCATGATAGTCTAATTAGTGGCAGTTAGGTTTATTTATATTTAATATCAAATATTTATTTTTCAAATTTCCCAATTCAATTCTATTTTAGCAATAATAAAATATGTTGAGGAAGAAAAGGAACCTCTAAAGATTGAAAAGATGAAAACTTTTGAATGCTAAGACTGCTAAAATTTCTTCTCGACCGATTCCAGTTTGAAGAGACATATGAAAGAAGTTCACTCTGGTAAGGCTAAGGTGTATTTTAAGCATGATAAGGTTGATGGCAGGTACTAGTGCATGACTTGTGAGAAGTCTTATACTCACTCAGCTAAAGTTAAGAAGCATATGCAGAAGCATCGCCTAAATGAGTTCTTAATTTAAGATAAAGAGACTCAGAAATTAGGGCTCGCTAAAAAAATCTAATACTCTTGAGACTTAAAATGAACAACAGGAGAAGCTCAAGAGGCAGAAGCGAATAGAATTAATGAATTAACCTGCTGATAATGTCTTTTTAGCATGCTTTTAAGAGAGAGCCATGTATATTCCTGCACTAAATGCAGTAGACCTGAGCAGTTGTATTGAAAACTACTAACATATAAATGTACCTGGTAAAGCAAAACTCATAATGGTTGATGACTATGCCTACAAGGTATATCCTTTAAACTATCTCCTTAAGAACGAGAAGTATTAAAATGAGTTTGCCAACAAATTTATTGTACTTAGAGAGGCTTAGAAGAAAGATTGCAAGAACTTGCTTAAACTAGATGGTGTTATTTTAGGGTTTGTTTTCATCTCAATAAGCCTAAAAAAGTTTTAAATGGCTTTCCGAGATTATCTATATTAAAATAGATACCCAGATGACTTGAATGATATTCTATCTAATATGATGAAGGGTGCATAGTAACTTCACGAGCTTGGATATGTTCATAGAGATTTGAAGCCTGAAAATATTATGCTAAACCTTTGCCCTTTAGAAGTAGTCGTAATTGATTTTAATAGAGCCTTAAAATAAGAGATTGTAACCTTAGCAAAGGTTCTTAGCACTCCAGGTTACTTCCCAATCAGAGAAAAATTGACAAATTTCTCTATTTAGTGGGATGTTTGGGCAGTAGCTGCAATGATATTAGAAAGCGATATGTAAAGTATGTCTTATTCTGGTACAAAATATGAAAAACAAACTATAAATATAGCAGAGAAGCACATAAAGCAAGATGATGTATGATAATAAATAAAGAATATTGTAGAGAAGATAATAGTAAGAGCCCCAGTATATCCAAGACAATCCTTAGACAATATGCTTTAGCCACTAAAGAAAGCTAGATTCAAGAGATACAACAAAGACAAGCAAGTAAAATTCGTTTGATTAAATTAAACTAATATTCATTAAATACGTATTAATAGCTCACAAAACCTTCCTTTTCTCTACTAACCCTAGTAAAACCCTAGCTTTACCATACTAATCTATGCTTTTATAAACTTCTCTAAGGGATTTTGGGGTTTTTATTGCTGGAGCTACATGACTTATATTTCGCTTTCAAAAGTATAGCTTATTTTGTATTTATAAAATTGAAGTAAAATTTATAATTGCATAAATGTAATAAGTATTTCATTAAATAAAATATTCAACTAACTACTCCTTTAAATGACTAAGGTATGGGATGGTGCTAAAATCTAATGTAAAATTGTTGAGAATTTTTATTTCATGTTCCTAAAACAACTTGTCTCTTCTTACATAAGATGCAAGTTCAAGAATGTCTTTACTTTTCTTTTAAAACTCTTGGAACTTAGATCCAAGTAAGCCTCAACTAATATGATAATTATAGAAAATATGTCCTGTCTCACATCACCATTAAACATTTCGGGCAAATCTTAAGGATGCTAGTAAATGGTGGTTTACATCTCGGGCACAAAACATCTTTAAGATATAAATGAAGAATAGCTGTAATCAGTGAGAAATGTTTAGTGATAGTCACCTTGGAGTACTCTTACTGTCTTTGGGGTGATGAATTTGTGAACGATTCCTTATTGATGAAGCTCTTCAATCGCATCGATTAAACCAAAGATATATTGAACCTTTTAGTATTTGCTTTTAGTAATAAGCTAGTGACTAATCATAGTCTCTCTGCTTTAAATGAATACCGTCTTCACCCCAATAAATTGCTTAATACTTGTCTTAAAGTTTACACTTATTTTAATAAGACAAATGATTCATTATTTTGAATTCATTCTAAAGATTTTGAACAATACTATAGTCTTTTTCAAGAATTTTAAAAGCAATAACTTGTGGGACCTTGAATTTATTCAAATTGATCAATGTCTGATCTGACTAGGTTCTATTTCAAAGATAGGTTTCTAATCAACCTCAAATTTTATGTATGGGTGCAATTGATTTATTTAATCATGAATGAATAGGCTTGCACTAGTTAGATATATGTCAGTAGGCTTTGAAATTTGCGTATTAATAATCATCACGCTACCATCCTCATATTTCAAATGTAACCCTCCAATTATTGACTTGTTATTCGAAATTTAAATTGAGTTTAATTACGAAGTTTCATCTTCACTCTCTGACTTACAAAGTTTGCTAAGTTGTTAAGATGCTCTTGCTGTTTGTGTCAAAATCTAAAAGGAAATTAATCGAAAATACTTATAATTTTTGTATAACCCATACTCAATAAAATTTCAGAGTCATGAGTGCCAAGGTGATTTAGCAGCTTATTTTTCGACTTAAATATTTATGTAAGTAAATTGTCGTCGCAAATGAGGCATCGGTACTTGCCTCCTATTTTAAGTTGCATAAATTTTCCACTATCTCTTTTGTGAACTTGAATGTTTCTTTTCAGTTCAGATAGAGTATATATCTATTTGCATAAATTGCACTATTAGAGAGTCTTAGGTTTTTTAAGTTTACTTTGGGCTCGACTGGACCTGCACGCTTACCATTTGACATAAAAATTTATGCATTAGTCATCTCCCTTCATAGCTTAATTGTCATTAATTTATGTCTTAGTAATTGGAGTTTGTAAAATATTTATGTCTTAAGAAAATTCACTTGAGTCGTCAATATCAAAGTTTGAGGATATGGATGAAGAATCTTTCACATATTTAATAACTATAATTTAATGATTCCTAATTAGTATATTAAAGCTAACATAAATTAAAATTTTGGTTTAAATTAATCTATTATTATTTGCAAAATGTGAAATAAATAAATTCATGAACACTGTAACAAGACTAATTATGTATGAATAAAAATACATTTATGTATTAGAAGTTAATTACGTGTTTTAATTAAATATATTCCTTAATTAATTATTTTAGAAATCAGCGCAGACTGCGCTGAATTCATTCATAATTTTAGATTTGAAGTTTTGTAAACACATAAATACAATTTATAAGATGTTTTCTTAAGACATAAATAATGTCCTTATAGACTTAATATGTTTGGGTGTAATTAATTGAGTAATACATAAATTATTTAAGCCAATTAAATTTATTAATTTACTACCCTATTAAATTCGAACCAATTAAATTTGAATTAATTTTATTAATGCACATAAATATTTAATACTAAGACATAATTATTATTAAAGAGACATAAATAACAATCTCGAGAACAATTAACAAAGTCTCAAGAACATAAATTTCAGAACTCTTGAGGGAAGTCTCAATACTAAACTGGATTGGTATAATCACTTAAAATATTCATGTAAACATAAATTATTTTTATGTTTTAGTGGGCTATCACATGCCAGCTTTTAAGAAAACAAGCATGAAATTTATAAAGGATGTCCTCTCATCCAAGAAAGAGCTACTCAAGTCTGCTGATGTTATTTATGTTAACGTCCCAAATTATCCTGAACTAAGCGTGAGCAACATATTTAACTATTTAAGAGATGATCATCTGCTATTGAATTATCTGGGCATTTATGATGGAGTCACTGATCTTCCCGACAAATACATTTTTTATGGGGTACTAGGGACTATCAAGAATGATTGGCTCACATAAATTATAAGAGAGTAGCAGCAGGCAAGGAATTTAGTTGCCGATGAAAAGATGAAAGGGGATTCAATAGTGATAAGCGAATAATTTCTTTAAGAAATTTTATCAGTACCTCACTTTTCAAGTAAGTGAAAATATAAATTTATCTTTTTGTAGAAAAAAAGGGAAAGCTTTATCAATGCTGAAGACGAAGTCAATGGGGAGGAAATAGCAGAAAAAAAGAAAAAGGTTCGAAATTTCTACAATCCTTGAAGGCGAAGATTAAAATTTTTAAAAGCACACACATAAATTTAAGTAAACCAAAGATGAAAATATGTTGATGAGGAGTCCTCCTTCAAAACGCATGCATTTCAACTAATGAAAGAAATTAATTTTGTTGTCAATTTAATTTATGTATTAACAATTTCTAATTTAGATATTTCTCAAATACTTTGTTTTAACAAATTTAAGCAGTTCTTTCACTGTTTATGCAGTCTGACTTCTTTATTGACATAAATGATTATGTTACAGCATGATAATTTTTTATATCTTAATTAGAACTCCTTGTTGATTAGCAATTTCCTATAATCATGCTTCACTCTGGAAAATAAATTTTCAATGCAATTAAATTTTGAAGAATATGGAGCATTGAACAAAAGTTTCCACCCTTTGATGTCGGCTGCTTCCTTAAAAATCTTTGAGTGATGTGCTCTCAAATTATCAAGAAATATTGTCAATTGCTTCTTTGTAGTTATGCAAAAGGTCCTCTAATATATGAAGTAGGTCTTGAATTTTAATTGATTTTTTACTATTCTAAATGCTTCAAGTCCATTTCTTGGGCTTATAACTACTAAAGCTGCTTGGGTATCTAGTGTGAGACCTTGTTTCTTTAAGACAAAGTTTTAATATTTAGGAGCCCATGACTTCCATAAAGTTGAATGAGCCTTAAATATTGTCTCATCTAAGTAAACAATGTTTTGATTTTAACTTTTTAATTCACTTAGTTCAAGGTTCACTCTTAGTAAATCAATTAATTTGTTTATGCTCTGTTAATTTGTAGTCACTCTTACAAATCTTGTACTTAATGCCATTCTTCTTATATAAATTACGAAGTGTGGTATAAGAAATTTTAATTTCTGGAAATCTGCGATGGAAAATTACTGCTCGCTGCTTTAATGAAAGTGTGATCTGCTCTTAAAGTGTTTTCTCAGAAATTATATAGTTCATTTGCTCTAAAGTTAATTATAGTCCTTATTTTTTCTTTATAGGGCTTATGGTTTCTTTATTTTTTAATTTTTAAAGTAATTTTTATCTTTCTTGTGTTTTTATCCCGAGAGTATTTGCCAATTATTTTAAAGTCGCAAATATTATATTGTTAGGTTTATATTATGGTTTTTTGTATCAAAGTAGGCATACTAATTTCAACATATTCTCTTATTAAAATGGTATACATTTCATATTTAAAAATAAATAAATTTTAATTAAATTTATGCAATTACAAATTTCCTTCAATTTTTATTTTTATATATATATATATAAATATAAAACCCCAAGAGTAATTTTTTAGAGAATCGTGAGTATGATAAATTAATGAATTAGACTTTTAAAAATGTAATAACTGAAAAAATGAAACCC
>ARYC01009639.1:0-17862 GCA_000711775.1 Oxytricha trifallax | reverse complement strand
AAATGTTCCTTACAGCCCTTAATTTAAAGGAATTGAATTCTACTGGAGTTAAATTAAGACTTTAGTTTAATATGGGAATTTATTCATTCATTTAAATCTAAAAATTATTTTTAAACATTCATTCTTCCTTCTCTTGCACAAACTGTTGTCTTATATCTATGCAAGCTCTCTTGCAGCTACTCTGAATCAAGTCTACTGTATCTATAGGCAAGTCATGCATTAGGTGATAAAGCAGCAGTTT
The DNA here is from genome assembly GCA_000711775.1 of Oxytricha trifallax. Lineage (NCBI taxonomy): Eukaryota > Ciliophora > Spirotrichea > Sporadotrichida > Oxytrichidae > Oxytricha > Oxytricha trifallax. The sequence continues at coordinate 17,621 of ARYC01009639.1, read as the reverse complement.
CTTGTCATGATCCTCAAAGGGATTTGGCTTCTCTTTTTTCCCTTCTTATAGCTTACTTAGGCCATAATTTCTTCTTTTACTACTATCTCCTGCATCAATGATCATATCTTCTTGCTTTTAAATATCTTTATAAAGTTGTATGCTTTGCTTCTTTTAATCTTCTTGAGTAATAGAGTAGCATTTTTTGTAGCTTCTTCAATGATCTCTCTGAGATAACTTTCTCTTAAAGTGCAAGAACACCAAAGATGAAGCTTCTTTCTGGAAGTTTGTTAGAGAGTTGTTTCTTGGTAGGAAGATAAACTACTAACTCTTCATCATTCATTGCATCCTCGTAGAGATTAGTGACTGAAATCTCTGGGTAGTTTGGTTTATTTATCAACTTTATTTCATTGTTTTTGAAGGCTTTCTTCTCATCACAGAGTATAGCTTTTAAGAATTAAATTTTGGTGCCTTCCATCGTTGGAAGGAATAAACCCACTATAGTTTATGATTAAGTATCTGTCACATGCTTACCATGCTGAGTGAGGTATCGATAGAGATCTTCCTTGCTTCTAAATCTTGAGATCATTTCTTAAGCTTCAACCCTCTTTATTGCTGTACTTATAGATTCCATCTTTGTTCCTTCTTTTCTTATTGAATTTCAAATTTTAATATATAGAGTTCTGGATCCTATTGTTTAAAATCTTAGTATTAAATATGGGCATCTTTTAGGAGGTCAACCTGGTAAGGATACGTGGAGAAAGCTGGCAGAAGCTGTATCAAACTTTAGAGATGGAGCTCCATTTTTATCAATTTAGTTCCATTAAATTAGTACTAAATTTGTTTAAATTTAATTGGTACCAATTTAATAGTACCAAAACTTAATTAGTACCTAGTTTTAAACTAATGAGGTTTTAATGGAAAAGTTCCAAATTGGTTCAAAACCTAATTGGTACCAGTATCAGCCTGAATTTTTTCTCAGTTGGTACCAAAATTAAAAATATTAAGCATGAAATTAGAAAAATTTTAGTATGAACTAAGTATAAATATGATCTCTAATTCTTCAAAATCAACCATTATTGTTGCAGTGCAGCTCCTATACAGAGTAACTATAATTTGAGAGGTTATTATATCTTTATAATATAAATTTAAGTTTGAATTTAAACATGGCAGCTAACTTAAAATTGAAAATCAGTTTCTCTTGATGCTGGATAATCATAGCTCAACTTTGGCTCCACTAAAAAGCCTGAAATCATTTATGTTGAGAGGGAGGTAGAGCTAAGAGTTCTTTAGTTTGAAGCAGAGATCTTCAAAATTGAAATTTAAATTAGGAAAGAGAGAGCAGAGATGGGAATCTAAATACTATTTGATTATGTTGAGAAAAAAATAGAACAGCTACCAGTTGAAAAGATTAAAAATTTTAATGCTAAGACTGCTAAAATTATTTTGCTACCGAGCTGAGCTTGAAGAGGTATATCAAAGAGATGCACTCTGGCAAAGCCAAGATCTATTTCAACATGATAAAGAAGATGGAATATATTAATGCAGAACGTGCACGAAGTCTTATACTGACTCTGTAAAAGTAAAGAAGCATATGCAGAAGTATCATTTGAGTAAGTTTTTAATGAAGGACGAGGAGACCTAAAAACAAGTTCCAGCAAAAAGAAAATCTAATACTTTTGAGTCATTTAGAGAGCAGCAAGAGAGACTCAAGAGACAGAGATGATTAGAATCAATGAACTTGCCTGCAGACATACTGTTTTAGCATGCTTCCAAGCGAAAGCAATGAGTATTCCTGCATTGTATGCAATTGATCTTAGTGTTTGTATTTAAAATTACTTGCATATAAGTGTGCCTAACAAGGCATAGCTTATAGTGGTTGATGAGTATGCATACAAGGTATATCCTTTCAGCTATCTTATTAAGTATGAGCAGTATTAAAATGAGTTTGCTAACGAATTTATGATTCTTAGAGAGGTGATCGGATCGACAACTCCCATTTCCACCAAAGAAATTTAAATGACTCTGAGAGATTTGGTAAGAATTTCAAAAATAAGTGACTTCATTAATAAATTAAGTTAAAATAAATTATTCATAATTATATAGTTTGTAATTTAATTTCATATTTAATTTATAATAATTAAATTAAATTAATTTACATCAAATATGATGCTTTATTATCATCTTAATCTTTAACTATTCAAATATTTTTTTTAGTTTATAAATTAAATTGAGTAAGTTTAAACTATAAAACAAATCTACTCCTTTTACAGAAATATTTGATTTTAATTATTTTTAAATTAACTAACTTTTCTCTATAAAATATTAACTTTTTTGTAATACATTATTTTGTATGATTTAATTATGATTAATAATAATTTATATTTTATATTTTATAATATCTAGCAGTTTAATATATTAAAGTTTAGGTGAATAACTGATCTAAACTTTTCTATAAATATACAAACTTTTGTGATATATTAACTGACAATTATTCGCTAATTACTTCCTAATGATAATAAATAGGTCGAATTCAAACATAAATCGAAAATTAAATATTCATATATATCAACAAATTGAGGAATATTGTATATCTTATAATAAAATTGGCTATGAGGTAGTATCCTCCCCCCCCCTAATGTATACTTTTCTTTTTGTAGTCTGATAGAGTTTTTGACGCCGAGTAATAGTAGCAGATGAACATGGAATGTGCGAGCAATAGTTTTGGAGCTATGGCCTCATCAAAGTCACATATTATATATAAAAATCATTATAAATTTTAGAAAAAATTTCAAATTTTTCACAAAATTTAATTTCTCTAAAATTAATGATTTTTGCAGTTTTTAACTGAATTAACAAATTATATCTAATTTATTATAATTTTATAAAGTGAGCTTTTATAGTCTTTATGTAAATCTTAAATGAAAGTTAAAATGATTTTTAAATCACTTTATAAAATTATAATATATTAGATATAATTTGTTAATTTAGTTAAGAACTGCAAAAATCATTAATTTTAGAGAAATTAAATTTTGTGAAAAATTTGAATTTTTTTCTAAAATTTATAATGATTTTTATATATAATATGTGACTTTGATGAGGCCATAGCTCCAAAACTATTGCTCGCACATTCCATGTTTATCTGCTACTATTACTCGGCGTCAAAAACTCTATCAGACTACAAAAAGAAAAGTATACATTAGGGGGGGAGGATGCTTCCTCATAGCCGATTATTTTTATTTAATATTTTATTGTTTAATGATTTTGATGCTTGAGTTATATTGGAAAGGAGTCACTCAAGTTTTAAGCTGTTCTGCTATTGCATGAATATTTAGGTTCAGAGATACATATAGTGCTAAGTTATTCTCCGCTTATATTACATCCTAAACGCTGCCAAAATTTTGTCATTTTATGATATCCGGAATGAGTCACGAAATTTTATTGTTTTTGAGACTCACTCCGCTTTAATAATTTATATTATTCAAAATGCTCATCATTTTCATCATTGCTTTCTTAATTTTATTGAAGGATTTTTACACAAAAAGTGAATGCCGTATTTTATAAGCACAAAGTTGCCATAAAAAATATCATGATTTAAAGGTTTTAGGAAAAGATAAGATGAATTTTGCATTTCAAAAATTGATAAGCATTTTTGTTAAAAAAGCATTGAATATATAGTAAATGCAAAATGAAAAGTTAAGAGAATATATTAATGAAGAGATGATATTAAGCGGAGTAAGTCGCAAAATGAATAAAATTTTGCGTAATAAATCACACCAATGAAAAAAAACACTCAAACATCAGAAGACCTAAAAAAACTTGAAGCACTAGCTTCAAGTTCTTAATTTGATCTGATTCTGCAAGGTTTCTATTGCCCTCCACTCCATTTAGTTACCACACCTAAAATAATTATTATAAAAAATTAAAAGAATAATATTCTACATCATATTCAATCATTCGATTTGTTTATTAGTTTTAATATTATTAATTCAATTTTTCATCAAATTCAACCTAAATATGATTTAATTAAGCCACAAAATATTAAGAATAGTTAATGAAAATATATTGAGTAAACAATGTAAAAAATGTAAGGCAATCGAGAAATTTTCGGCACTTTTCTCGATTGCCTTACATTTTGAGAAATAAAACAATAATCAACTTATGAAAGATTAATAATATAGTTTATACCATTTAATTTGGGTTTATTTATTCTAATAATTGCCTGAATATTAAAAAATTTTACCAATTATCTATATCAAAATAGATACCCTGATGACTTAAATTATATTCTATCAGATATGATTAAGGGTGTCAAGGAGTTGCATGAACTTGATATGTTCATAGAGATTTGAAGCCTGAAAATGTTATGCTTAACCTTTGCCGTTTAGAAGTCGTAGTTATCGATTTCAATAGAGCCTTAAGATAAGAGATAGTGACTTTGGCTAAAGTTCTTGGTACTCCTGGATACTTTCCAATTAGGGAGAAATGGACTAATGACTCTGTAAAGTTGGATGTTTGGGCAGTTTCTGCCATAATCTTAAAGTGTGATGTGGAAAGTATGTCTTACTTTGGAACAAAGCTCGAGATATAATCGATAAGTTTGGCTTCAAAACATATAAAGCATGAAGATTTCTGTGACGAATTAAGAAGCTTGTTGAGATGATCATCGTTAGCTCCTATCCTAGGTAATCTTTAGTTGATATACTTGTGCCACTTTAGAGAGCAAGATTCAAAAGATACAACAAAGACAAGCAGATAAAATTTGTTTGAATTTAACATCCTAAAAATCATAAAATATTCATTAAATCATATAAAACCTGCTTTTTCTCTACTAACCCGAATAAGACCCCAACTATACCTTACAAATCAAAGCACTTATAAACCTCACTAAGGAGTTTTAGGGTTTTGAGTATACCTGGGTGCTTCTTATGTAACAGACAGGACTTACCAAAAAAAATCATAGCATTACTACTAAGCAGAAGCTTAGATCTACGATAGACCTTAATTGTTATAACTCGCATTGAGATTAACACAGAATCAGCCTAATTTAAAAGATTTTCTGACAACATAAGATAAATAATAATAATTGATTGATTTTGGCATCAAGACTGAATTTTATTAGGGAGTGTGTATCCACTTTATGCAGAGAGAATTATGGTACAGAATTTGCTTTTATAATTTAAAATCTATTGCCAAATATTGATTCATTAACTGGAATTAACTATGATAATGGAATGGGTTTTGATCGGCTACAAAGTCAGAGTGATTAAGTTTTATTTCATTATCAATTATGAAATTGGAAATCCGACCTATCCTCATGTTAGTGTTTTTTGTAAATAAGGGCTGACATAAAATGTTCAATAATATAAGGAAAATATATACTTCTAGTAAATGTCAATAGTTTATTAAAGAGCAGATTATTTAAATAGTCTATTATCTTACTTATTCGAAAGTATCCATAGAGTTCAATCCCAGAATCTCATTTTTCTTTACATTATTCTTTTAAGTGTAATACTCCCTCATAGTTTAAAAAGCGATAGGTTCATTAAAAATGTTTTTGAGTCTTAAGTTGCTTCATCTATCAATTGTTAAAATCCCAATAGTTCATCGTTTCTATATGTCACCAAAAAAATATTCAAATTTCTTACCTCTATCCCTCGTTTTGATTTTTATTACTAAATTAGTTGTAGCTACTCACCAAACGATCTACAACAGAAGCCTCATTTAAACTATCTTCCTTACTTATAGGAGCATTATGTATTTACTATTTGTGATTATCGATAAATTTATTTGGTAAAAGTAATGAATTGAATTTATCATTTAGTTTTACATTTATGAAGAACTTTTACTGTCTATATATAATAATTATGAAACTACCATTTGGTGAAATTTAAAAGCGTTAAATATCTTTAGGTACTATACGCATTTGTTATCTCATTATATTCTATGGATTTGATCGTTTTTATTATCAAGATTATGAAATTGCATGAATCCATTTGAATCTCTTAAATTAACTTAAATTTTCTAAATACTTAGCCTCTTTTCACATAAAATACGAAAAACTATTCTAGTTCAGTGTCATACCTTGCAATTATGATACTGTCAAAATCTGGTATCGCTATAAAATTGCCCATTCTTTAATTATCCAAAATGAATTACTTAGTGCTATCAAAATACTCAAAATTTTCCTCTGGCTTGTTGAATTTTGACAGAGGTAGCATATGTATATGTTTTATATAGGAAATTTTATTATTTTTTCAAGACTAAAGTCAATTATTGAGATTTATTAGTTCTGAATGTTAAAAATTGAGAATCATTGTAATCTTGATTAAAATTTATTGATGTTATCTGAATTGGATAGCTATCAGTTTGAATTATGTTTGTATATTATCAAACATTTGATATTAGATGTTTTCTGGCTCTTTTAAGTCAAGATAATACAGTTTTTGTTTGGAATCTTTAGCACCGAAATCCTTTTGATATATCAAGATGTAGTTAGCTTTATATCATGAATATCAGAGAACATAAGATGACCCAAGAAAAAGGTTTATTTTATACTCTTTTTTACATCTAATGTCAATTTTTGTTGATCTTTTACATAGTTATCTGAAGAAGTTATATTACTACGTTACTCTTGAATTTTATCTATATATTTAGAGTTTTACAAGGCTTAATCTTCTTCACTCTCATAAGCCGTGTCATTTATTCGATTACCTCCTCTTTTCATTTTTTATTCATCTAAGATAAGAGGGTAGGGAGTATTTTGATCTTCAAACAAGCTAAATTAGTAAGTTTTCGCTTGTAATTCAGGCTAATTTTGGATGATATTTTCAAAGGCATAGACTATAAACTTTGTGTGAAATACTACAAGGACATGCTTTTCATCTTTAGTTATAGCTAAACCTTTTACTTAATCATTAATTTTTAATATTTTATTCTCTTAGCCTTTGTAATTTTAGAACAATCATAATTTTTTGGAAATAAGCTGAAATTTATATTAAAATAAATAAATAATTATAACAATAATAATAATAGTAATAATCAAAAATGGAAATCTAAAAAAAAGCGTTATCATTTTTACATTCTCCTTCATACTTAGCTCCATTAGCGTGAGTGTAATTTTTCTTGTCTTTTTTTTAGTCTTCTGTTGACTCTTACTATCATGTACTTCTCAATCGATATTGGTGGCACCTCTGTAAAATTAATTATTTATATATATTTTTTGTAACTTTCATTTTAAATGAATGACACTGCACCTTCTGATCACACATGTTTTCAGATTCTTTTATTTTAATTGAAAATCCTCTTATTTCAATCTCTCAAATTTCTACTTAACAGATTTGTTTTAATCATATCTCTCGCTCAATAATTGCTAGCCTTTTGCCAAGATTTCATCTTTTAACTAATTTACTCTTAATCTGCATTTTATGATTCATATTTATCTAAATATAAGAAAGATTAATTTATAAATTAACATATAATTATCATTCCCAAATAATAATTTGCATCTCATTAAATTTTTAATGAGTTGATGATCCATCAACAAACCTTATTTCAATTTCATAAGCTAAAAATTCTAAAACAAGTGGAAATTTCCTTTTAAAATTTCTTAATGCTGATTTATCAATTAAAATGCTTTTTGTTACCTATCTCAAAAGTACATTACCAGAGCTCTATTGTTAATATTTTAAATTAAATGATTAGCTTTGGATTGCTCGCTTATTTAAGAATCAATTTACTGTTCACAATCAAATTGCAATTTTAATTACCTCTTGACTTTATAGTTAATTTCATCATAGATAGCTATAATTTAATCATAATTTTAAACTTTTGAAGCTTCTCTTTGAAATTCTATAACATCAATAATTTGTTTAAATCCTGAATTAACTAATAAAGTTTTCTGACATTTTATAACTTAAGTTATCTATCAATATAATTCCATCTAATAAGCCAATAAGTTCCATAATAATTAGGATATAATCCTTGAAATCACTTTTATAAGCCTATACTTCGCTTTCTAATAAATTTAGTGGTTTCTTGGGTTTTCTATAAATTAATTGTAATTTCAGCTATTTACATTATCAGTAAATTTATCAATAGATTCGCTTAAGTATAACCAAGGCTATATATTAGTTATTGAAAATCTATGAAGATAATCCTATTGGTTTTATATTGGAGCTTAAATTGTTTCACTACCATTCAATTACTAATTTATTGATTAATTTTATTGAAGAGTCTCTTCTAAAATTTATGAAAAATTTAAATTACAAAGAGGCAGTTGATTCAATACGCAATCAACACAAATTATATTATAATATATTTGAAGATCTGGTAAAATGTTTAAAATATCTGAGAGTGCCACTAATTTATTCAATTAACTAAATCTCTTTTTCATATGAGGTATCTTTGAATTTTAATAAAGTCTGATAAATTTGGGGCGTTTTCAACAAATTCAGTTATTTATGTAGGTGACTTTTGGATGAGGGTTTATAGAATATAATCAAAAGCTGTTATTAAATTTGGATGTGGGTACTCACTTACCCAATTTAAAAATTGTTAATGAAATTGCTGTTAATTATTAGAACTATGCTAAGATGCAGAAATATTTGTAAGGCCTTATCAAAGATTTGTTGAACAAGAACTTCTAATTTAGAGGTTTGCAAATGTAAACTTTTGAAGTTGATGATTTATGATAAATAAAAAGAAAAATAGATGATTACAAGAATTTGTTTAAGATTAATGAGAATACTTTTAATGGCGCAGTGTTGGAGCAGTTTCATTCACTAAAAATGTAAGTTACAAAAAACATATCTAAAATTTTTATATTTAAGAGATCCATCCTGGTAAGGCCAGTGGCTGGCTTTACCTAGGCCTTTGCTAAGAAACAGGACGGAACAGAAATGGAGTGATGATATTCAGAAATGATGATATTTATTGCAATGAATATAAGAATGGCAAAGCTGTTTTTGTTGTTTCTCTTCCATTTTATTTTAAAAGTATTCTTATTAATCTCAATTATATGCTTATAATTATCTATTTTTATTTTTATTTATCATAATTCTAGCTGAGTAACAAATTCAAAATTTTCGTTCATTTAATTTATAGAAACTTCCATCAATAAAATTTAAACAGTGAATCCTTTGTTTTTATTCTGCTCTTAAGAAATCTTAGTACTTACATTTTAGGTAAAATACTCTTCTTCTCATGTTAAAATTGAAGCAATGCTCTTAAGTAGTGACTGTCACTACTCAAACAGCTTTGCTTTCATCTATTTGAAGCGCACTATAAATTACTATAACTATCTAAAACATAGCAAGTAGCCTGTCAATTACACAAGCTCTGAATATTATATTTTATTTGAGTTATCTCTCCCTTGAGTCGATGAAATGAGGTTGATTGAACATGAGAAAGTATTAGTTGTCAAAGATAGAGATTAAGTTATCCTATATGCCATCCAAGAAATGATCAAATAGTAACAACTGAGTAAACAGACTAGTAGATATGGTTATAATGGGTAAAACAGATAGTTTGCAATGGGTTGATAAAGGGCTGATGCAAACAAACTTAGTGTTAAGACTGTACAAGGAGTAAATAATGAATTATTGATAGATAATGACAAAGATGAAGATGAAGAGGACCAGTTTTAAGAATAAATTGTTGATAAGATCATTTTCTTTTGATGTGAAATAAGATAAGATACTAAAAACTATTGATACAAAGTAAATACTAGAAGAGGAAAAACCATCCGGCAAGAGTACTATTAACTCACTTTTATTTTTTATATATATATATATATCAACCTTTTCAAAATAAATTATAAATCTACCTCAGCCTCTGCTATTAGCATTTTAGTAAGAATAGTGAATTATATTGTCTTTTATTTGCTATGATGAAAAGATTCATTAAATAGTATGCTCCAGTCCAATTTATAAACTTGCTTACATAGCAAAACTTTCAAAATCAAAGTCTACAATTATTATCTCTCTTGTGAAGAGGAAGAAGACGATGATAATGAAAATACTAATGTCTATGAAAATGACTAAAATGACATTATTTCAGTGAATAAAAGGTTAATAACAGCTAAATCTCTGCATTTCGAAATTAATGTAAGCATAAAAAACGGTTAAATTAATTATCTTGTATTTGAGATTTAACTGGATAATTTTGGAGTATTACTCAACTTTATATTGATATTTAATAAAATGAAATAACCTAATAAATAAAAATTGTAAGCATCACATTATGTAGTCAAAACTTTAATTAATTCTTAGTATTTTAAAATAATAATAATTTATATTTTTAATTTATACGATGCTTTCATTTTTAGTATATAAAAGAGTAAAAATATAAGAATTAAGGTGATTGGAGATTTTAAAATACAAACTAAACGAAGTAAGTGGAATATAAATTTAGAAATGCAGAGAGTATTACAAGTAAAAGCTGCCCAACTACAAAGCAATCTCTTTGAACATTTTTATATGTTTGTTATTCATTTAGTTTTCTACTATTATTTAATTTTTATATAATGACCAAGAACTACCAGTATTTTATTATTATTTCAATGTGTACAATCTTAACTTGCTTTGGAGAGTAATTCTTTGTTTGATTTTAGTTACAAGAAGAGTATTCATCTTATTTTTAATGCATTTCCACTTTAATCTGAAAGAAATCCTTGCTGATATTCGTGACAGTGCATTGTTTAAATAACTTGTTATTTTATTGTGACCAAAACAATTTCTTTTGTGTATTAGGATCATAGTGGTTATCTAAAGATCTACATCACTCCACAGGATATGTCTACACAAGTTTGGCTTGTTTTTGTTGTAGTTTATCTTAGCAGAAATGCTTTTATGTTGAGGGTAATTTATTTTATTTAATTTAGTAATATATGAAATTAACTTTATTCAATCACCTTATTTTTCTCAAAAATTAATCTTTTATATTGCTTTATAATTTTTTCACGCTATATATTAATTAATATGATCACCTATTTTATTAACAATCTTACAAACTCTGTCTTAATGGTTTGACTTCCGAAAACCAATATAAGATGAAGAAAATTATGATAATACAAAGATTAAATAGAGACATCGATGTTCTAACCATACGAATACGGGGGAAAAATTCATGTGTTTTATGATAGAACTTTTGACGATATTATTTTGCATGATATAGGTAATACAACATGGAAAAGTATCACCAATGAATATGGTACTTTCAAAATAGTTTCATCTTTTAAAACAAATCCAAGGAACTGCCTTTATTTTTAAATAATATTTAAAACTAAGATTCATTTGCTTACTTGTTAAGATTAGAGTTTTTAATTTATTTATAAATAATTTAAAATACTTCATTGTCATAAATGATGCTTAATAAAAAATAAATATGCTGTTTTCTTATTAAAGAATCAGTCTTGCTTAAAAAAGTAGAAATATGTATTAATTATACTGAATATTATAAACTAAACTACTTGATTTCAAAGGTGTTTTCATATTTGTATTTAATTGCGATATCTGGACATCACATTATTTAATATTTGATCGCTTGTGCTACTTTATGAGTCTAGACATTATGATTGAATCTACTGTCGGCCACTTGGATCATTGTTATTTTTACTTAAAAGATTGTTATTATTGCTGTTTGGGAAGACATTCTTGAACAGTAGGACTTTTAAATATAGTTGTAGCATTATTTATGAATAGGTTTGGGTGCTTGGAAAGCATATTATTTGCACTGTTAGGCTCATTGCCGCCGCGAGGGCTCTTATAAGTTGAATATGAAGACTTTGACTCTGCATATTTGTTATACGTAAGTTTATTGGAGTTACCATAGCAGATGCTATCACTTCCTTTATTATAGTATTCGTGCTCTTCACGAGTCTCCTCCACTTTATCCAAACCAAGAAAGTGGGAGAATTATGCTTTGATTGTGAAGCTTAGGCATTAGAATTCTAGTAATAGTTCTCATACTTTCCCATCACTCTTGAAGTATCATATATGCTTTAGGAGTTTTGCCTAGAGATATCATGACTTGGACTTTAAAAAGTGGAGAATAACTCCCTATTTTAATTGAAGTTGAACAGACCTTCAGGTTTAGATTGAGATCTAGGTAACCCTAGTGAAAGTATTCATAAGAAATATTTACTAAAGAATTTGAGAAATTATAAATTTATTAAACAATTTATTGTGTATTATTGTAGAAATATATTTGAATTTGGAATATTAAATATATAAATATATTATTATTAAATCAAAATCGTGTCAGTTAAAGTTGGCCAATTTAAACGATCGTGACGATAGGGAATTCAAAATAAGCTGGACTCTATTATTGGGGTTACTATTTTATCGCATCTCTTGAGCGAGATAACTTGAGTTTAATTAAACGCCTCTAAATTCATTAAATTATACCCTCATATTAAACTTAAGTTTTCTCGCTTCAGGGATGCGATAAAATAGTAACGCTAATAATAGAGTCCAGCTAATTTTGAATTCCCTATCGCCACGATCGTTTAAATTGGCCAACTTTAACTGACACGATTTTGATTTAATAATAATATAATTATATTTAATTTTCCAAATTCAAATGTATATCTACAATATTATAAAATGTAAGCAATTTGATCTGGAAATAAAGCTATTAAAGTTCCTAAAGTAGTTAACATCGTACTCTGCACTATTAATATTTCTATTTAGTTTTTAAGATTTATTTTTATTATTTTCAAACTAAGCGATAACAAAGAAGTGTATCAATAATGCAAGTTCAAAATTTGAATAAATTTCTTTGTGTTTTCTTTATAATTTGTTTGTTATATATCATTAATTATTTAATCAATATACTTTGAAGAGAAAAAAGTATCCAATTCAATGTTAAATTGTGTGCCTGTCTCATTTTATACTGAATCAGTACTTATGTCCGAAAATTATATTTACTTTTCATTGTTGACCCTATTGTATAAGAGTTATAATGACATTATATAAAAATCAGTTTTCAGATTTGTTTTTCAAATTTATCTGATTAAATTTTATCAATAACATATGGTTGATTCAAACTAACTCAAAATTACATTTGAGTTTTAAAATCATAATATTCACTAATTAGTAAAGTAAAAAATTGAAATAAAAATATCAAGTTTTGTACTCTTGAATTATTGAAACTTAATTATAAAGAACCTAATTGTTATTTAATAACTGTTGGTTCCTTTTTTAATTAAAATCTAATTATAAATAAATCATAGTTACAATTTATTATCGTTGTAAATTTTCATAGTTAATCTCAATTTATATAGTTGATTATTGTAAGGGAAAAGATACACATCTTTCTATTTAAAAATCAGAACACAAATTCGAGAAAGTAATATTTACTTTAAAACACAGAGACCTAGATAATCAAAATTTCAAACTTTTTTGACTAAATTATTTTCCTGACAGAACATTGATAGCACAATTTTGATTTTAAGGGGAGAGACATAAATTAAAAATATCTAATCCTAATGTGATCATACGAACATTTTTAAAGAAACTTTGAAAAATGAACAAAAGCAACTATGCTAAATTACTTCAGGTATCAAACACAATCATTTTTGCTGCTTAAGGAAACTTCAGCCAATAAAATAATGCTATTAGACGAGGATTAAAGGTTTCCTGTAGAAATGTGAAGAAAATTTTAATATGCTTAAATTAAAAAGTAATTAATTTATAATAAAATGGAAAGCAAATAACCTAATTAAAATAGCACCTAATAAATTGCATAAATTCCTTGAAGAGTGATAAAAGCTTAATTAAATAACAAAGCTGCATGATATGATTATCTCAAATTCTAGTGAATATTTCATAGATATTAATTTTTATAAGGAACGAGTTTTGCCCTTTTTTAATAATTCTCTTAGAAATTTCTCAGAATTATTTAAACGATACCTAATTTTTAGCTCATCGAGTATGTTAATTTGGATTAATGCACCCTATTTTTCTAACTATATACATAGAGAGTATTTTTTTAATAAAATTGAGACGAAAATTTCAAAAGGAACCTAGATATTATTGTTGCTATTAATTATGATGTTTTTTATAGAAAATAAAGTGAATTAAAAAATTAATTAATAATAATAGCAATAGTAATTGTAAATCTATAAAAAAACGTTTCATCTTCTTCGTCATCCTCATCTTCATCGTCTTCATCACCAATATTGACTTCCTGTGCCCCTCTCTCTCTGACTTCCTGAACTTCCTGTCTGTTGACACCTTCAGTCTTACCAGTTTCAACCCCTGTGAAAAAAAAATATTAGATATGTTTTTGTAACTTACATTAATGTTGAATGACACAGAGCACTCTGATCAGACATTTTTCCATTTTTTAATATATTTGATTAATTTATAATTTAATTTCAGTTTATTTCAAAAAAAAATTATGAATGCTTATAGTTATCGTAAACTTTTCTTTGGTTCATTGGTCACTTTCATAAAAAAACTACTAAAATAGGAGAGTCTAAAATAAAATGAATCTAAAAGTCTATGGAACTCAATTTATAAAGGGACCAAATTTAAACTACCTATACAATTTATATTTAAGAACAACTCCCTAAAATCCTAGTTCTTTTTAAAACAAAAATAAATTGACTATTACACATTCAAATTAAAAAGTTTAAAGTGCACTATTATTTATAAAAAAGTAATTCTAAATAGGAAGAGTTAACATAAGCAATGAAAATTATAAAGTTTGACATCTCTATAAAATCCCATAAAAGTAACGCAAATTTAAAATTAAGATAAGCTCATATAGGGTAAAAGTCAAGGTACATAAATTTGATTCTATAAATGAACATTTCCTTATACATATTAATTTATTCAAAGTTAATCCAAATAAACTTAAAGGTTAATCACTCATAATAACATAAAGGAACCTGACATTGCTATTTATTTAAGTCACTTTTTATATAGTAAGAAAGCATCCTATTTGTTATTTTTTAAAATTGAGTCTCTTTATACTAAATACATTGACTTATTTATTAATTGCATTATTTATATTATATTAATGATTCTCAAATTCTTTTGTAAATAATTCTCATTATTAAATCAACTAAGTTGTCATTTTTTTCACCAAGTAAAAACGATTAAATTTTCTCTTCTTATTATTGCTGAAAATTATTGAAGTTCTTTTTTCTTATACCTTTTTAAGCATGCTTTCCTATTGTATTTTTAAGCCAATTAGTGGAGAAACTATGGGTGAATTAGCATTAATATTAAGATAATTTGCCTTGTCTAACTTTACTGATAAATTCATTTTGTGATATCTTCCTGGGTTTACTAAGAGAGAATTAGTTGGCATCAAACTCTGAGATCTAATACTTTAAAGTATTGATTATGATATAATGCATAAAAAGCTTTTTTAAAAAGATCTTTAGTTATTATTAATGATAATGGTTTATTATGGGAAACTAATTTATTTATGGATTATTTAGCTAATTTATATATCAAAGTTTTAATATTTTACAATTTCTATTTTAAAGTTGATGTATAATATGAATTAATTTTCATTATATTGATAAAATACAAAATATCGGTACATTGAATAATGAAATCAAGATTAAATATTTAAAAAGTTGGTCATAAGTCCCCAGTAGTTCGAATGAACATGAATGCATGTATTTGAAGTAGCAGTAAATGCAGCAATAGAACCACTAAAGGAGCTCCAAATCGATTTCAATCGTTCTTAGCAACACATAGTGATTTTGCCCTGACAAGCTGCTAGGTTCTCGCAAACGATTGGTGGGAATGCTGCTAGCTATTGGCTGGATACTGCGATGAGATTGCATAATGATGGTTGGAGCGAGAGTTTAGAGTGTAGAATGGTCGATTCAATGGCATTTGGTTCTAAGCTTCTTGATTCATTGCTCGTTATGCCAAGAACTAAGCTTATCGAGAACTGCTGCCTCTTGGTTGCATCCTTTGCGATTGAGAGCATTCGAGCCAAGAGACCATACTTGCCTAGACGTTGGTTTGGCCAAGGTGCGAAGCGTCGCTATTGGAGTGTACTGCTATGGTGATCAAGACTAATTACTACTAGGAATTGCTAAAACTGCTCGCTTGTCGTCCTTACTGGCTTAGAATTACTCTAAAACTTCTAATGGTTTGGTTGAATTCACAAGAATTGCTTACTTTACTAATGAATCGACGAGTTTTGGAAGCTGCTCCCAGTCCTACTCGATAGCTGCATGCGGACGGGAGTGATAAATTCTCTCTTTGTGGCCCAATACTCTGACCACGTCACTTCCCTTTATGTTGTATCGATTCCAGCCTGAGACTTGCCAGGTTCTGAACCAATTATGATATATTTTTTGAAAAAAAAGAAATTTATAACAATTTGATTAACATTAATTTGATTAGTAATAATAGAAATAGTAAATGAAAATCTTAAAAATCAGTTTAAACTCTTCCAATGCATTGAATTTCGTCGTATTCAGATTAGAGCATTATGCTTCCTTTGCCTTGTCACTGCAGACCCTTGTGAAGTCTTCGTCAAGCACCACCGCAACTCTTACCAGGTACAACCTATAAAAAAAAAAAGATTTCAGATATGTTTTTTGTAACTTACATTATTAGTGAGTAGCACTGCACATTCTGATCAGACATTTTGATTATTTTTTTAATATTGTTAATCAAATTGTTATAATTCTCTATTTTCCAAAAAATATATCATAAATGCGCGAGTGAGTGCGACGACGATTCAGGAGGACGTTTAAGGCTAGCCTGAGGAAGCTTCTTGGAAGACGCTGGAAATTCTGATGGCGTCGAGGGCTTCTGCAGCGATGCAATGACTGAGCATTGCACTCGGGCTTCCAGGATGGGTGAGAGGTGGAGGATGTCTCAAAGATGGCTGCGTTTGCCAGAGTGCAGCACGTGGTAAAATTTTCAAAAAAATAGGTGACTGTAGGAATTAATATAGTTAACATTTAGTGAATAATGAGTTGCTGCTTTATTAGAATACAATAAATTGATTCTTAAAGTTTAATGAATTAAAAGTTATGTAAAATTATTATTTTATTAATTTTAACTAAATTAAGTTAATAAGTTTAAATTAATCGTCAAAGATTTTTAAATAAACTGAATAAAACTATTAATACAATATAAAATAATGTATAATTAAAATGTTATATTGAATAAACTATCGTACAATTGATAAAAAAGTCTTAACTTTTATAAACTGTATAAAATTTAAGCAATTAATATTGATTAATAGAGCCTTAATGATTAAGTTTTAAAATAATCATACTTTTATATGAAGGAAAATATAATAGAATAAAGTTAATAAATTAAAACTAATATGTACTCATAAATAAATACTATCTATGTTTTAACTTATAAAAATGTAATAATAAAAACTAAATCAAAGAAATTATTGTAAGGTAATCAAGAAATTCTCTGCAACTTTTCTTCTTTGCCTTACATTTTTTATAAAATAATTTTCTAAATACTTTAAGTTATTTATTTTTAATAATTTATGATAAAATGTTACAGTATTTTTTTCTTAAATCACTTGAAAATTTAAACTTTTTACTAACTATATATGATCCACCTAGTGAAGAGGCTCTCGGAGATACTGAAAGCTATGACCAAGACTGATGTGAACAAGCTCTGTGCCTTCAGCGT